>PVJO010002021.1:0-154273 GCA_004026905.1 Hystrix cristata
AGGTTCAAATTTAGGGAACTGGCAGATTCTATATAGAGTGAGCATCCACTTCTTGGGACGTGGATAGCCATGTTCTCATGATGTCACCACTTGGAGGGGGCAAGGAAGTTGCACGAGAATACTAGTCTCATTCTCAAGGATAGCACCCTCCTGACCTGATCACCTTCCAAAGAGCACACCTCTAAATACCAGCGCACTGGGGGTTAGATTTCAACATGTGATCTTTGTAGGGACATAAATATTCAGTCTGTAAGTCTCATACAGATCACCCACATGCCCGTGAGTATTTATGCATAGTATGAATTTGAAGCAACAGCTATTCTTTCTTTTTTTTTAGTTACCTCTAATGTCCTAGAAATGTGCCATTCAGAGTCCAGAATGCTCTTTAAGAGTGTTAACATGTGAATAACTGTGAAGGTAAATATTTCAAAATAATTTGGCAAGTACAGAACCATTTTAAGGATCCTCTAAAGTTAAAAAAAAATATTAACTTTGAGGATAGAATTCTTTGGACAGAGAAAGTTAAGAAAACCATGAATAATATTTTTCACCTCGAGAACAACTGAAATCATGTTATTTCCACACTTATTCATTTAGCATTAACAAAAGTTTTTCTTCCTGGTTAAATGTAAATGCTAATTATCACATGCTAATTATCACATGTGGTGTATAATTTACAGAAGAATCCTCTGTGGTTACTGCCACTTAATTAATATCTTAAATTTTTTGTGTGATTTAATTTTTCTTCAGTTTTTGTTGCTTTGTACTCCCATGATGTTATTAAAACATTATTTGCCTGTTCATTGCTACCTGACACAAACTAATATGCATGGTCTATACCTATTTGAGGCAAACATATAGAGATTTTGCCATTTATTATGAATAGATCTCTGAAATTTATGTAGATGCTTTTCTGAATGACAATATGGGTTAAATTTCATAAGGAAGAGTTAGTCTCAAAAACAATGAAAGTAAGTAGGTTCTATAGCTTCACATTTTGTAGAACTGCTGAAATAGCAAACAATTTAACCACCTCAATAATTCAATCTCAAACCTAAATTATTAGGATTTACTAATAAGAATTTATAAATTCAGAACTAATTCATATAACATTTATGTTGCTTTTGTCATTTCATTTTATCAAATGTTTTATTTATACTTATTACATTTTCCTTGTAGTTAATGAAGATTTTATTTAGTTATTTAAATCAATATTAATTATTAGTTATTTAATTCAATATTATATTGAGTTACATACAAAATGTATGGTAAAAATATGCCTGTCATATTTTGATTTATGGAAAAATTGTATTTACAGTATTTCTTGGCAGAGCATAATATTCTACTCTGTAAAGCATTGACATGCAATTTTATTTTATTCTTTCAATTATGCATATATGCCTCAGTGTATGTTTATTATATCCTTTTTTGGGCGGGGTGCTGGGGATCGAACTCAGGGCCTTGTGCTTGCAGGGCAAGCACTCTAACCATTGAGCTAAATCCCCGGCCCCTGTTATTTCATTTTGGAAAAAATAAAGTGGATTTTTATGCTTGGTGAATGTGTGTTATTAAGTACTGTAAATATTTTCAGTGTAAAATAAAGATTTTTTACTAAAATGACCTTTTAGAATTGTACAAATATATCTTTTTAAAGAAAATTTTTATATATACTCTGATTATTTCTCTACAGAATTTTCTGCTTTTTCATGTTGCTTACATAATCCATCTCCCCACTGACAGATTAACCAAAATTTTTATCTTATAAATCACATTTTCCCCAAATTATTCTTACTTAGACAATCAAAAGGACACAATGATGCTTCATCGTATACTCTGCAAATACCTATGTCATATAATTCCTGCATTTCTAAAAAGCCAACAGGCTACAAGTAATTTTCTCTGCTAGACTGGAATCTGTCTACGTTTCCTATTCTAATCTTCATTATTTGTTAAGTGTAGTTATTTTGTCTCTGGCTATCTGAAGTGAGACACACATATGACATTTAGATTATTAAGACATCTAGCCATTAGAAACTGTGGACTTACTCTCCTGAATGAATTGCTCCCGAGGGGCAGGTCCTGAGTGAGTGTGCTACAGGCCAGGTAGAGTGCCCCTGGCTGTACCATCATGGAGCGCTGACGGAGAACTGCTGACTTGTGTGGACATTGGAGCAAGGAAAGCATCGCTTCAGGGGGCGGGTGAAGGGCGTCGAGTGCGTCAAGTGTGATATGGGGATGCTGGGAGGGAGGTGAAAGGGCACTGAAAACAAACTTGACCAATGTCAACATTTTGCCTACAGCTGTAATACGCCTCTGTAAATACCTCCACCACTGATTTGTGCCAGCCACACTTGTCATTTTGACACATCATCATCACAGTGTATATCTTTCTTGCAGTATGAAACCCGGTTGCTGCTAAATGCCCATTCCCAGTCTTTAAAAAATCTATTTCCTTCCTTATATATGAATTTGTCCTCTAATCCCTCCATTTACACTTTAATTAAATATATTAACATTTAATGTTATAATTAATTTTTGTTTTCCTAACATAGCAGGCCTTATTCCTTCCTTGTGATTCCTCTTCATCATGGCTGTCATTTTTTTTCCACATTTGGTGAACAAACGGAAGAAAACAATAAATTAAGGATAAACACAAATTTAATAGAATGATGCAAATACAGTAATAAATTGGAAGGACCCTAAGATATCACACATGGGCATCACGTACAAAACAGTTTATGATTGAAATAGCTAAGCAGATTTAGATCATTTATATGTGGATATGTTTATTTTCTAGCTAACTCAAATATACTCATACATAAATGGCAATTCTTTTAGCATAAGCCAACCACATAAAAATCTAAATTTGAATATTACTATATGAGGTAATGTGGAGTACTGCTGATTATAGAATACAAAAAAATTAAACTCTTGCTAAACCTTTTATATTTCTTGTTTTATTTTTTATTGAAAGAAATATAAACTAAAACACTTTTTTCTTTCTTTAAAACTGTAATAGTCAAATTTTAAGCAGAACTTATAAGGTATAGGACGATCAACCCATAATCATCACAAAATAATTTCTCACAACAGTAGTCTGAGTCATTCTTGATTTTGCCCTCATTTCTACATCCAAACCATTGTCAAATTCTTTATAAATGTGTCCATTTATATTCATTTCTAGTGCCTCTGTCGTAGTCTAAACTATCACTTATTTTCTGAAGTAGTGTAGGAAACTTTCAGCTTTTCTTTTTCTATCACCATGCTTCTCATTGTTTCCAACACCCTAATCCTGACTGTTTCTCACATTTCACTTACAGACCTTGCAGCCTGTGGGCATTACCCAGAGTAAGTGCTTCTAAAGCAAACTACTTGAAATTATAGGAAAAACCGTTATATTCTCAGAGCCCCTGAATTGTTATTATGTCATGATCTACATTTTAGTAAATCTGTTCCTGTCTCTATCCTGTTCAATAGATCCTCATTGAATTAAAAGAAAATATAATCTATGATGACAAGCAATATTCAACAGACCTGTCTAAATAATATCTACAATTCTATCTCTTGCTACTAGTTTCTATCTAGTGTATTTCTTTTTCACTAATTTCCAAACTCCCTCTTTATGATTTTAAACTCAATATTCCCTATTCCTGTTTCATATGTCTCCTTAAATCCTCTGTCATTCAGAACTGCTTATTGTTGTTCACTTAGTTTCCACAAAATAAAGGTTTGAGTGTGTTGGTTCTAATCTTCATATTGATTCAATCTGCAAAGGCAAATAAAAAACATCATTGCATTCAAAAAGCCATTTGTTGAGAGCTTCATTCCAAAATGTTTAGTTTTTATAAATTATATTTGCATTGTGTGAAAGTTTTTGATTTTTTTCAGGCCCATATGCCATACACTGAATTTGTATATGGAAAAATTCCAACAAATGCTCTTCATAAGAATTATTGATAGTTTTAAGTGGGAGAGAACAAAGTTTCTTTTTAATCTTTTGAAATTGCTTTATCTATACTCATATAAGATAAAAAAGACTAAGCATACAAACATCCTTTGCTATATATAAAGAAAAATCCCCAAATTTAAATACGAAAACCAATTTTTGTGTTGCCTCACAAAAACAAAGTTATCCTTCAGCATATGCTCTGATTGAAATTCGTGATTCATGAAAATATATCCCTGCTTAATAAGCTCAGAGCACAGTGATCATCTGAGACAGACAAAGGAGATAAGACCATTTACTGCCAGCAAATTATTGAAAGAAAGCTCAAGAAAAAGGATTATGCTGGAGAAGAGTTAATTATGAAAAGAGTCAACTGAGCAAAAGATTGTAGCACTCATTAAACTAATGAGGAAGCTCTTCTAAAAAAAAATCACTGTTTAAGGGTATTTCCTCAGGGTCAGAATTCAAACTAGTGCCATTTTGTTTGGCTGTGGTTTATTGGAATTTAGTCTGACATTTAAAATATTGGGCCTAAAATTATCAGGAATGAAAAAGCATTATGATTTTTTTGTCACAAAATTAAAAATGAAAGTACAAGTATCATCATAACATAGTTCAAATTTCTAATAATATTTGCTCAAATATTTTTTATCCAAAATGATAAAGTTTTGCTTATAATGAATAACCTTTTTGTGATTCTTTTTGTGTTTCATTTTGGAAACTGAATAAAGAATAAATTTTCTCAACTTTACTTGTAAATAGTGACATGAGTATCAATATTGACACATAATACATGAAACAAAATATCCAATTTATAAAGTGCATCCAAAGATACCTGCTAAATTACCTCTTCTTCTAAAGTATATTTACGCCAGTAAAACTGGTAGAGGTGTCACAGTGGGATATTTTTTGTATGTACAGCTGAAGAAAGAAGACAATTCTGTTTGACATAATTCCAAATTCTATTTTGGAAGAAAAGTAAGTCAATCCTTTTATTTTCTTAATTTCATTGTTTCAACATCATAGTATAAAGAAAATAATTATGAATTAACAGAAATAACACAAACAGCAGAAACCTTAGAAATAATTGCATTTTTAGAATGTAATTACTTCAGCTCAGTTAAAAACAATACAAATATTTGTAACACTTCCTGTTCATGTCTCTATTAGGCCAGCCTCAGTCATTTAGAAAAATCACTAAGAAAACATTTGTACTCTAAGGATACCTTCTGCTGGGAAATTTTTACAAATGGACTACTTTGTAGATGTGTTCTAAATTTGGGACCACATAGGGCAAAAACCAGTTTTATTCTTAAATGATCATATTCATGAGTTATGATTGCTTATCTTAAAAAATCAGAACTGATATCCATAATTCAAATAATGTGAATATCAATGACACTTTGCAGGGTTATTCTTGTGTGCTGCTAAGCTGGTTTTAAAATTCTTCACTACATGTGTTTAAAATGGGGGCATTTTTGAAACAGCTATATATTCTCTATGATTGGAATTTTTTCCATTGATTATAAACCTAGTATTTTAAAACTAAACTTGTCTCATACGATTTGTTATCCTCAAGAAAAAAAGGAAAAGGAAAAGAGAACATATCTTGAGTAACAACATCAGCCATGGCAGTAGCATTATGGTGAGATTTCCTTAGGTGCAATTTTATTGGAGCTAAGGCTCCACTGAGGTTAGCCTGACCACTTTATAATTACTAAGTTATTTCATTTCTTTTTTCTTCAGTGTTTGAGCATGTTGTAGGAAGCATCACCATGCGTCTTGTTGACTGATAAAGGAAAAAATAAAACATAAAACGATTTATTTTCTTAGTAAAGTGGTTTGATTGGTGCCCTTAAAAGATGGTCCAGACAACAAATCTCCATGTTACCTTTCCAGTGTGAGGGAAATACCACCATGTTCCTCTATGAAACTTTTAACCCTGGACACACCCATCAAGAGATATTAATACAAATAAAAACAATTTTTGTAGTTGTGGCTTTCACATATCTGTGCTCATCATCTAGTTTTGATTGTCATATTAATAATACCATTCTTTTCTCCTAAGGTCTTTGGGTCATAATTCTTTAATGTCTTTAAATTTGGTGTCAACGATGATAGCAAGACCACCATGGGTATCCATTTAATTCACCAATACAGCTCTTTCTTCTGGATGTTGAAGGTACCAACCTTGCCTGGAACACAGGAAAAGACATTACAATCACTTTTAAATAGAAATGCACGGTATATATTGTCAATACTACAGTATAGACCCCGATGGTTATCACTATTCTTTTTCCTTTTCAGAAACAGATTGGTTCTCTGTAAATATATATTGCTATTATTTTGTTACAAATTTGATACTGGTTTCTAATTGGCATTTTTGCTCCATTGAAAGAAAAACATAAAAAGGAAGAAAAATATTGTAACTGTAATGTTCAATAAGTCAATCTTTTGACTTGTGGGTATGTATATTTTTAAGTGTATATTTAAAGTAGCATCATAATTTGTGAGTAGAAAACCAGAAAACCCCAGTAGGCAAATAGAAAGTATTGTAGTAATAACATCCTTGATTCATTTTGCCATATCATTTGATAGTGTTAAATAAAATATATTTTCATTATGTACATTTTCACTAAAAAATAAATGAATAATGTTAGGATTTCAATATAAAATTATAAAATAAGAAAAGCTGAGTTAATGTATTGCTGTCATTTAACCCATTTTTTAAATCTAGATCTGCTTTGGTAATTATCAACTATTTTCAGTCCCTCTAAAGATCGGTTTTTGACATTAGTGCAGTCTCAAGTTTTCTCCATTAATTTTCATAGTATAGACAAATTACAAAGTCAAGATAAAATAATTTCAATCTCCATTCATTTCTTGTTTCCTGAGGATTTGAATATATCTCCAATGGACAGGTTTTTATTTTTCTAATAACTGCTTAGCAATTGATTCTACATCCCATTTTAATGATATTAAATTCTTTATGCTAAAGGTAAGTACTGTAGTAATTTTTCATTGTATCCTTTTCATTTCGGTACTCTACGTTCTTTCTGACATATAAGTAAATACCTATTTACATAATATAAAATTCTGACAATGACACTTATTTGCAATAAAATGTTCATATTGAAAGATGAATTTTAAGCTATTAATATTTAGGATTTTAGGTCAATGGTCTTTTTTGAATTTCAATTTATAAAAGTTCAATTTATGAATGAATTTATCATTCAATGTGGTTGAATTTCTGTTTTTTTATTTTAAAACATTTGATAAAATAAAATTACTTAGATTGTGCATAGATGCTGAAAATAGGTGGTATCCTTGCGTTTCTTCTATGTTTGATGTGGCCCTTTTCACATTCATTTTCCTTGGTACTCACACTACTTTTAAATTTTGTACATTTCTGTATACATTGTGCCTCTTCAATGTCTCTGGCATTTCTTTGCATAGGGTTTCTGAAGAGTAATCTGCTGTTATTTGAATTGCTATTAATTACATTAATTATATCTTGCTACTTTAAGATTTGGTATTGTTTTAGCTTTGAGATGCAGGACTCCAGCCTGTCTTTGCTTGAATACTTTGGGTACTAAGGATTGAACCCAGGGCCTTGACATTGAGCTACAACTCTAGCCTTTTGTTCACTTTTTATTTTGAGGCACTGTTTTGCTAAATTGCGAAGTTGTCTGAGATGGGTTTGAATTTGTGACTCTTGGGTCCTCAGCCTCTCAAAGTTCTGGGATTGCAGCTGTGTACCACTGTGTCAAACTTAATATGCAATTTCCACATGATGTTGAATAATATATTCAACCTGTACCTTTTATATATTTATTGATCATCTCTATATCCCTGTTGATGAGGTGTGTGTCCAGGTCATTGGACCATTTTAAAATCAGGCTGTTTATTTTCTTAACTTGGGTTTTAAGCGTCCTATAATTATTTTGGATAGCAGACTTTTATCAGGTATATCTTTTGAAAATACTTTCTGTTGGTTCGTGGCTTGTCTCCTCATTCCATTGACAGTGATTTTCACAAAGCAGAAGTTAGTATTTTTGTGAAAGCTTATTTATCAGTTGTTTCATGTATTGTATTTTTGGTGTTACAGTAATGGGTTTTCAGTTCTGCATCACCATTTTAACCCAATATAATATTTGATTGAACACCTGCTCTCCCCTCTTCCACATTCTTCACTTCCCTTTGTTCCTTCTTTGTAACTGGACTTCATTTGGTGAAACCAAATCTTGAATTTCTTTTACAGGAAGGAGATAGGAATTATCTACTTCTTTAAACTTCCTTAGAGCACACAGGCTGTATCACATTTTTTCCAAGTCACCTTTCTATTATTTAAAAATTGTTTTTGGAAAAAAAATTGTTTTTGTATTGCTCCCCATAGATGATTATATTCTCAGTTTTTAGGTGCAAATTTCTTCAGGAAACTAAAAAAAAATTGTGCCTTTTTTGCAATTTCCATCTTCCTTTGTAGCCATAACCAGGGTAAAAGATAAATTCTGAGAATCATAAAGTCAACTGATATCAAGTATTCTGCAGGAGAGGAAACAATGGAGAGAGAGATGCTTAGTGTATGTTTTATGAAGATTTCTTCCTCCACACAGATTAGGAAAATAAAAGATGAACAAAAGTTGAGCGGGAAACAAAGCATGTGGTACAGGAAAAATTATTTCCCCAAGGTAAAGATGAGCAAACTTTAGTACTTATTGTATAGGACTTATGGAGCAATAGTTGCTCCCTGCCTAGTAGACTTGATAAATAAAAGATAATATGAATTCAGAGAGGCATCCATGATAAGTATTTTAATAAACTTTGATGTCTTGGAAAATGGCCCTTAAATCAAAAAGAAAAGCCAAATTATAATTTTCTTGGCCAAGAAATTTTCATTCTTATCCAAAAATGAAAAATCTGATTAATATTAATATATTTAATGATCAATTTTACTAATATTAACTATTTTCATTCAACTGCCAAAAAGTTGGCATTCTAATATCTTGTTAGTCTCTCAAATATTATTTCATAAAAAATTTGAAAATAGTACATAAGATCAAAACTACCTGAAAAATTTGAAATTTATGTCCTTCATAATCTCCATTAATAAAAGATAGTATGCAAAGTACTTAATTTTGCTTAAATGGCAATATCTTTGTATTCAACAACTAGAGAAAGACATAATTTACTGAAGTAAGACAGCTCAATTATAAATCCTATCATCTAGAATATAGATCAAAAATGAAAAAAATAAAGAAAATGAACTTATAAACTTTTCAATAAATTAAGACATCCTTGGGAAAAGAATTTGTACAACAGTGCTTCATAGATGCTGTCTCTGTTGCTTTTCTTATTGCTGAGACAAAATACCTGATACCCAACATTAAAGAAGGAGAGGTTGATCTTAGCTCACAGTTTGTAGAGGTTTCAGTCCTTAGCTGGCTGGTGGCAGGGTAGGGCAGCATGGCAGAGGGGCACCACGGAGGAGAAGCAGTCCATGGCAAGGCAGGCAGAAGGCAGCGAGCAGCAAACAGCAGCAGCAGCCTGCCTCCTTTCTGTCCCTTCATGTTTTGTCTAGGCTACAAGCCTGCTGATTGGTGCCACCCACACTCAGTGTGGGGCTTCCATTATCCAGACCTTACTCTCAGTATCACACCTTAAACCCACTAAATACAGCCACTGCTGAAATGCCCCACCTGTCACCCCATGAGACATTGGGGGCACATCTAGATACTAATCACAACATGATGAGTATACCTTTTAATTGTATTAAAGCTGAGCTTAACTATATGACTTATTTTTCCCAATAGAATGTTGGTAACTGAAACATAGGTGGTGTTTTGAAATATGCAGGCCTGGAGGAATTATTCATCACATGATTTTATAATTATCATCAGAAAAAGTAGGCTCAAGATTTACACAGTGGAACAGTGTCATCCCAACCAATCTGCACATTTGTGAATGGCAAATCAAAAATATAATATTTTGATAGTTTAATTCATTAAATGATAAGTAATAAAAAGATAAGCAAACAAAGTAAGGTATTTGGATTTAAATGACACAAGGGAGAAGGAAAGATAAAAATTCTGCCCTGGTGAACAATACTTAAGTTCATTTTGAATGTATATATAAACTTTTAGTATATATTTATATCCTAAGTGAATGCTAAAAGTAATTTCTGGGATTTGAAAACTTTTATTTAGACAATTAAGATTTTAGATTAGTCTTATTGTATATGAAGGCTGGAAATAAAAAATGTTTTCACAATATGACAGAAAGCAATAATTTATCACTGGATATTTAGAGTATTTCAATTAATTACAGTCAGAGTTTTGAATAACTCCAAAAGAAAGTTTCATCCTTGTATTACTGTTACCTCATCAAATAACATTATATAGCAAACATGTATTTTTATAGCAAATATAATATGTATTTTTATAGCAAATATGGTATTTTTTAATGATTATGAATCACCAGGTGTACTATATCACCTCAGTTAAAAGAAGTTTTCTTATTATAGTTCTGAATGACTATTCTGATAATTGTCAAAATGTCCTGGATAATAAGTTTACATTTAACACTGACTGAATTCTGCCTTCTGCTTCCCATCATATTTAGTTTTGTCTACAAAATTATTTTTGAACATACAGAGCCTGAATGACTGTAAAGGCTCAGTTAAATTCTAGGAAAGCTACGATTTTGATCACTGATGATTAAAAGCTGTCTAAACCTATGATGTCTCGTCCTGGTGTTTTTTGACTCTCACTCTATATTGTTAACATGTAGCAGTTACTGTTTGTAACTTTCTAGTGATAAAGAATAATATCAGTGACTATTTTATTTATATATGAATCATTTAAAAATATATAATTCATACATTCTTGTTTTTGTCATGTTTTAATTTTATTTACAGATACTTTATTGAATTAAAACAAGATTATAGAGCAAAATAAAACATTACATCTCTTTCTCAGAATTGATGTTTCCCACAATTTAATTCAAAAATTATATTGACAATTTCTTTCTCAATTGAGAGATACATTGTTTAGATCAAAAGAAATGAATTACTAATTGAGGGTTTTTTATGCTTGAAAATGAAATATGCATAGTGTTCTTTTGGAAATGTCAGAATAAAAGACTGTGAATGTGTTAATACATACCGTGGTTCATCAAAAAAACAGTTATGAAGAAGAAGAATAAAACTAATGTTTCTGAATTAATTAATAAAATGTTTACTAACAAATGAGTAAATTGTTGGTATTAAAATATTGAGCAACATAGGTTATTTTACTCTAATTTCAATTTCTGATGTCTACAGTACTCAAGTTGCATATTCACTTTATGCAATAGCTATGAAAGCGTTAACATTGACTCTAAGATTGAACAAGAAGAACTGAAAGGCAAGGCAGAGAGTACACTAAGATGTGAAAAGTCACAGTCATGGCTAGATATGGTTACAGATCAGGCAGAGATTCTCTCACTGAATGCTGGATTTGGTGAGAGTCAAGGGTTGGTTCAAAGACTAAATCTGGATGGCAGGGAGGCCGGCTACTTCAGGCAGGGAGATCTAGCTAACCTGAAGCCTGGAGACAGAGACCTGGAGGTTTTGGCCTGTTGAGCTTGTGATGCAATGCCCAGGTGGGCTGGTGTGATAACAGATCAGTATTGTGCGGCCACATCTCAGTTTTGGGTTCCACTTCTTTTATATGATCCAGGTGAGAGGGTTGCATGGTTTGTTGGTCTGGCGTGTCTGATAAGCTCATTGGTCTAATTTTATTTGACATAATTTGGATATATCATGTATTCATATTTCCTTGCTTTAATTTGATACATTTTCAGGTGGCAATTTTTATTAGTAGCATTAATTTCCTTATTAGTTTGTGCCTCGTGATTATACTGTGCAGCTGGGATTATTTTTTCAATAACTGTGTTGTGTCTAACATCTGGTAATTATCTATTTCTACAAACAAGTTAACTAAGACCTTCCCCATGAGCATTTGTACTCTGTATGGAGCAAACTGATGTTTTATAAAATGGAGTCACTTGGGGTTAAGTATGGGCTCAAATATACTATTCCTACAATTTTATATAACATGGAGTAACACACAACAGAGCACAGATTGCTTTATACATCAAGGATCCATGAAGGGATTCCTGATTACTCTTCTCCATCAGACTTTATAGTTGACTCCACTGCCACTCAATTGGAAAACTTAAATGAGATGGGACTAATTGGATTCCAGAGCAGTGAGGACCAAGTGACAGCAATCAACCCTCAAAGGCTGGGTACGTGTCGTTAACCATAATCAACAGCAGAAGGTAGAGCAATCATCAGAATAGTCTGTATTTCTATGTCATAGGCTAATTACTCTTCATATTTTTAGAAATGAAATAGAAAGGAAACTGCTACGGCTTGGATTGAGAAAGTCCCCCAAAGACAACATGTTGAAGGCATGTTCCTCAGAGCAGTGCAAAAGGAATGTTTTGAAACCTTTAGGAGGCAGGGCTTACTGGGATGCCAGGTGATTGAAAGCAAACCCAAAAAGCAGACTTGGGGGAGGGGCTGGCCTTTTCCTTTCTCTTTGTTTGCTTTACGGCTCACATAAGGTGAGCAGCTTGTTTCAACCATGTGTTCTTTGCCACGATATGCTGTCTTACAACAGGTTCAAAAGCACAGAATCAATTGACCATGGATTGAAATGTCCAAAAACCGTAAGTCAAAATAAATATTTTTCTCTCTGTAAATTGATTATCTCAGGTACTTGTTACAGTAATGGAAAACTGACTAACACAGAAAATTGGCAGACTTCACATCTCTGCTTTCTGTAAAACATTGCCTTCTGCTGAAGAAAAACTTTTCTTCCTCTGTTGCTGATTTTTATTGTACATTTTCTTTAACTAAATGCTCTTTTTATTTTCATTTAAAGAGAAAAAAATAAAAAGACTTGGTTAGTCCAGCTTACAAATTCAGCATGACTCTATTTCTCTTTTTATAATGTTAATTTCCAGTTCAGTTGTATTCCTTAGTGTCATAGTATGATAACTCTGAAGTGTATTTATTTGATTACCTAAAATTAAACTTAGATATTCCATAGCATACGTTCCATGAACTACTACCAAGTATGCTCACGTCATTTGATTTTCTGAGCACTTAAAATCCAAGATGTATGATTTGTTTCAGCAGACAATAGAATACTTCCACAAATTTGGATTACAAATATTCAATCTATTGTATTGAAATAATTGATTAATCATCCTTTTTACCAAGGGGATATGTATTTAGTCTTGGTTTTGACATTGCTACTAGAGAAATAAATTCACCACTCAATAAGCCATCTATTTGTGGTGAAAGAAAGACATCCTTTGTAATAATTATCAGTACATTAATGACTAGTAATTATTTTGTTAACTTGCCACATACATTATTTCCATTAATTTTGTTAACATTCAACATCCACATCTTTTGTGTTCTTAAATAGTTTCTTTTCCCCCTAACGGCATAATAATTAGATTTAGACTCGAATCTATAATTGGCTTGATTTCCTTTGTATAGTTTATTTTTTGAGTTGTTATTCTTTGACAATTGCATTAATCACCTTTTCCACTGCTGGAGCTAAATACCTGACACATACAATTTGAAGGAGAAAATGGATTATTTGGCTCCCATATTCAGAGAATTCAGTCAGTTCTCATGGTCAGCTGGCTGCACTGCAGAAACATGGTAAAGAAAGTGTAACAAAGCACAGCTGCTTCCTTCATGGTGTCCAGGAAGCAGGCTAAGGGAGCGACAGAGAGTAAAGGGATCAGACACCATATATGGTACCCAAGGTCACACCTTCAAGACACCCCAGAGAAAGCCAAAATACATTTTGCTAATTGGCTATGAGATTCTAAATCTAATCAAGTTAATATCAGGCTTAAGAGTGACAACAACTTTAGTCATGATTGGAAATTAAGGCATTATTCTATAACTTCTGTCTCAATCAAATTTTGTTAAATGTGTTAGTCCAAGATTATTTGTGAGAGAATAATACACCCCCTGTACAATGCACGCATTCCTTACGACTATATTGTCACTTATAATAGCCACTGATAAGTTCAAATGCCACTCAATGTCCCTAAAGAATCTGCTAACGAGGGAGAGGAAAGGAACAGAGGGACAAGAGAAATAAGAAATGGAAGGAAAAAATGGAAACAAAGCTTTTGTAAATAGGGAAGGAGGAGGGGGTGAGGGGAGGGGAATGGGAAAAAAAGAAGAAGCAACAAGATATATATGTACAGGTACAAATCCCCTATGAAGAATGTTTTTTGCAGGTTTTTTTTTTTTTTTTTTTTTTTTTTTTTGGTGCTGGGATTAGAACTCAGGGCCTTGTGTTTGTGAGGCAGGCGCTCTAGCCACTGAGCTAAATCCCCAGCTCCCCCTCATGAAGAATGTTATCACTATGTACATCTAAAATGTACCATTAAAATAAAATTTTAAAAAAAGAACCTACTTATTCAGTGATCCAGATTTTTTTTCCAATAGTATTTATAGGCTACCTGACTGTGAATTTTTAGTGTGTTTTTGTTTGATTTTGTTTTCCTCTTTACCTGCTTCTGTCAGATCTCTCAGGAACTATTCAATTTCTGAAATTAAGAGAAGTTGACATATGAATGTCTCCCTCTAAATGTGTAATGAATTTTTGCAGTTGAAAATGTACTTAGATTGGTGACTTTCGTCAAATAATACACAGTGCTAGTCACAAATATATTATTAGAACTTTATCCAGCACTCATAAAATAATTTTAAATTCATTTCAACCAGAAAATGAGCAATTATTCATATTCAAACCTAAATTGTTCAATATAAATCTTCATCATATGAAACATGTGGATGGTAACAAGAATATATGTGACACAAGAAATAGAGGAAACAATTTGATAAATGTGTAATGTAATCTTTTATCAAAAATAAGAATTTAGTTGGTAAAGCGACTATGATAGTCTCACCATAGAGAAAATAATACTTTAGGTTATTAAAGATAAACAGCAACTTACTCACTTATAAGTATGTCATATCTATGAAGACAGAATTAAAATCTGAATCATTTATGCATTTACAATTGACTGATTTAATATTCAGTGTGTGGAATATTCACATTGTTTCATTAGATATGAAAGACTTACGTGTTAAGAATATTATATAATAACAAAATTGAAGAATATTTTACTGATTCCAGTTTATAGTAGATGCAATTTTAGATATCATAGTCATCTCTTGTAAGTATGGCTATTTTAATATATTTAGTCAAAGGGAATTGTGATAAAAATGACTAGTTATCTGAATTTCAAGTACTTAATTTCTAACTTGAACTATTCCAATGTTTTTAAATCTTTCTCTGAATTCTAACAAGTCCATTTCTAATGTGAATGATAATACATACTATGCTTACATACAAGTTTTTGTTGAAACCTGAATGATATACTTACTATACATGAATTTGAAATAAATATGTCATACCAATAAAAAAGTGCTATTTAAATAAATCCAATTGAAATGTCTTAAAATATTTTTCCCTGTTAATTCCATCCTTTTGTTTTTGTCTGTTTTTCACTCATTGAGTTACTTTGTTTGGATTACATTTTTCTATTTGGCATATAGCTTAAGCTGTAACAATTTCTGAAGATGTCTTTTTACCCAATAATTGTTCTGTTAGAGGAAAATATGGTGCAGACAAAATTTCCACTTGTAAGATTCAAAATGATTATTGGCATGTTATAAACTTTGTAGCAAGTGTTTCATTTTTATTTTAATTGAGTTTTTACCAAATATTTATCTAGAAAATGTTTGTACAAAAAAATGTACTGATAGCTTATGGAATTATAGAGTTTACACCATGTACTTATATAAATCCATAGATAGTATGTTTTTTCTGATTTTTAATAGCCTGCATTATCCTGTCAATAAGTTGAATATTTTATTTTTAGTATCAAGAATCAAGTGAACAAATATTGATAAAATATAATTTAATACTAAACGAATGTCTTTAAATGTAATCTAGATTTTGGTAAGATCAAAATTGAAAGTAGTAGATATATAGAATATTTAACTCTAGCTTTTTATTTTGTTATTTTTAAATGTTTAACAATATTAGAGATGAAAATTGAATGCATGTTAGTATGTTCTTATGGACTGAATTATGTCTTCCCCGAATTCACAGGGTGAAGTCCTAATACCTTTACTTCAGTCTCTAAATGTACTATTTGAAAATAAGTCCTTCAAAGTAGTAACTACATTAAAATGAGGTCATTACTATGCTCTCTAATTCAATCTGCCTGGTGTCTCTTTAAGAGCAAGATATTAAAAGACACAGCGATATAACAGGAGCCCGTATGCACAGAGGGACTGTGTGGTGAGACGGTGTCTTTGGGGGGAAAAGTGTTAAAATGTCTCAGAAAAGTAGGTCAATATTATCTGCTGATTTTTGGTCTTGCGAAATTTTTTCAAAAACCTTATGGAAGCAGTGACCTAAAACAAATTATTTTTAATCATCTATGGAACAGACCGCTATTTTTCTTCTTTTTTATATTATGCCTGCTAAATTTCAGCTGGGCGCAGAGCTGATTTGCCTTAAAACTGGGATCACTAGAACACAGAGACAGAACCTCTCAGGTGCTCACGTTCTGCGGTGAGAGGTAATGCCCCGCTGCAGGCAGCAGTCGTGGAAAGAGAGCCAAAGGCAACTTAATAAGACCATTTGGTCACTCACTTTGTAGGGCAAGGAACATAGAAGGGGCTGGGAAATAGAGTAAGCTCTTCCCAGGAATAAAGGTTTTGGTGGCATGTGATAACAAAGAGAATTCTGGAGTGACCCCAAAAATATGACACCCACGGGACAAAACAGATGGCTTTCTAGGGATTGGGGATTTAGCTCAAGTGGTAGAGTGCTTGCCTAGCAAGTGCACAGCCCTGAGTTCAATACCCAGCACCAAAAACAAACAAACATAAAACAGATGGCTCTCCTCTGCTTAGAGACCTGGAGGTCTTAAACACAGATGTAGAGAACAGCAAACTCTCCGCCCAAACCTAATACCTTTCTGACAGTCAAACCCTAATGCTGCTTTCAAAATGTTGGAAGCTAGAGACAAGGTGAATGAAACTGAAGGAGCAAAATGCCTAGCTTCAAATCAAGTACAGATTTGGTTATCTCACAACCCACAGCAACTCCTTGAAAGAAAAAAAAAAAAAAGAGTGTAACTTTTTCAAGGATCGAATACTATTCATTCATCTTTAACTTTTAAAACAAAATATCTAGTGTAAGATCAAAAATAAAGAAGCAAAACAAGATAATTTGATCTATTATTAAGAAGAAAAAGGTTAGTAACATCGCAACCTCATATGACCTGGATATTATAAATATCAGTGGCATAGGCAGGCAAATGAAATTAGAAATCTCTACTCTCCCCCTAACCATATGAAAATTGGCTCTATACGAAACAGACAATATGTAGTAAGTCTATAAAAAATTCTAGAAGAGAGCCTAAGCTTCAAAAATGATTTTAAGAAAATATTTCTTAGCGAAAACAACAAATAAAAAACCATTTAAAAGTTGAAAAATCCCATACTTTGAAGAACACAATTAAGAAAACAAAAATATATACACAGAGGAAAAAATAAAGCAAACCCATATTTGACACAAGGTTAGGTTCAATACATAAAATATTAGGTCAAACCTCAACAATACAACATCAAACAATGAAAACTGGGCAAATCATTTTAATGGGCATTTCACCAAAAATACTTGGGTGGCAAATGAAGACATGAAAAGTTGCCTAAGTCATCAGTTATCATGGAAATGTAAATATAAAGTCCCATAGACAGCCACTGAGGATATAACATGCTACAACTGCTTTGGAAAATTCCTGTTACTTTTCTTAAAATGTTAAGCATATATCACATGGTGCATTCTGTTCACTTCTGAGTATTTAGGCAAAAAAGAGCATATGTTTATGCAAAGGCTTATAAACCTGGAGCTAAATATACTACGATTGCCTTCTAATGATGTTCTGAAAGAGTTCTTTCTAAAGAAATCCAGTGTAGAACATTGTTATACACTGTATGTGAGAGAAAGAAATAGACTTTCTTTCACCAAGTCCCTGGCTGGGGGATGTTGGTAATGAGAAAGCTATTCATAATACCATTCTTAGGAACAGAACAAAGTAAGCTTGTAAATTATTCTCCTGACGAAAATCGAAGAAACATTCCAAATTGAATTGTTACTTGTCTGATTATAGCAGTGATGTTCAGTAGGCAGCTACTATCCAAGTTTATGACATGGTAACTGGAAGATATAGTACTCATAATGATGTGTACAAAGAATAAAAGAAGAAGGGAGTCAACAGGGAAGGTTATTTTTAAAAAATTACAATAACAACATGGTGACCATTACCTTAACTCCATTTTAGAAACTTGTTCAAATTTTGTATAAAGAAATTTAAACATGATAGCCAGTACATGTACATATATATGCATGCATATAATACCAATTGACCTTTGTATCACTTCTTCAGCTTTCTTAGATGGTTGAGTTTCCCATAGTAAAAACTGCGCAAATCCTTCTTCTCTTGGAACTATGATTTATTATAATAATTACTTTGATATTAAAAAAACAACTACAACATAGCCCAGTAAAAATTATGTTTCTTCTTTTATTTGATGAACTAAATATACAAATATTTAGAAATGTAATATATTGACTTCCTGTCTTCATGGTGTAGTAATAACATATTGCCAATTTAGAATTCATCAAGAATATGTATTAAGTTCTCTATGATCATTCTTCTTTTATAGTGAAGTAAATAATTAAAACATTTAATTTATGCATATAATTTAATTTATTTATAAAACACATTTTGTGTTTTGAAAAATAAAAATATGAAAACATACTTTTACTTTATGGGATATGTTATGAGCTATGTTTATACTAGAGAACTCTGAAAAACCCAAATACGATTTCACAAATTTTCAATATTCCTAGTTTAAAAAGTTAACAGTGTACACATAAGAGAAAACAAAATAAAATAAAGAACACTAAACAATTTTTAAATAAATTGAGCACCATGTAAAAAACACAAGAATAATTTCCTATCTCAAGAAATAAAACATGGCTGGAATATAACATACCATACTGTGTCATTGTTTTCAAAGGTAGGATTTTCACAAAATTCAGAATACAAATCAATCAATAAATATGTAAATAAATCATGAGTATGTGAAAATGGGTTAGTAAAGCAAAGTTCTTAATCTAAATTCTTTTTATCCTCTCCTTTTGTTTGGAGTCAGAGCCGGAATACAATGTTTTAAAAAGAAAGCAAGCCTGGAGAGATCACAAACAACCAATTTCACACTACAAGCAGTGGTAAATAGAGCTAAATTCCCTTTAGTAATACACTATTTATCTTTGTGCTTCACCGAGTTCAAAGAAAAGCATTTTTCAGAGTGTAAGCAATTAACTTCTCATTTTTTTTTTCTATTCTAAAAAGGACCTTATCAGAAAGCACGGGATTAGGAAGCTACAGAGCTATCAGAGTTATTCTTGGTGTATGAAATTTCAATTTAGCAAAACATGTAAAACTCTAAAGGCAGTTAAAACCCAATACAGGGGAACCATTTTGTTTTCACAGTATATTTATTTCATATTGTCATTGACCCAGCTGATTTTCTGCCAAATTCAAATAAATAGATATTAGATTCAGGAATTATTTTCTGTTATGTATCGTATTTGTCACCACATCAATGTGATGGTTTCCTTAGAAGATTTCCTGAAAACATGGTCAAGCTATTTATACCAAACACAGTTCACAATGTAGACATTTTATGAATCTGACATGATGATTTTACTTTTAAAGAAGCTGAAATGTTAAGAAGTTTATATACCTTTTGGGAAGATTAGAATTTCATCTATTATTAAGTGCCTTTATATTGGGAGAATTATATTTTTGCTATTTATTGATATTTGCATCTATTTTAATATCCTTAGATACAAAATACCCTTAAAAATTCATAGATTCATAAAAGTAATGGTGATTGGCAAGAGATTTTGGGGATCATGACATGGTCACATAAATTCCTTCTTTTAAAAATATATTCCCCAGTACAGCAGGCAAAGGCACTGAATAAAACCAAAGTGACTCAGGCATTATCTGCACCAAAACTTGGTTGCATTATATCCCCCGCAGGGCATACATGCAAGTGGGTGGGAATAAAGCACTGGTAGGTAACAAAATTTAAAGTATGGGACCAATCACAAGGAAATAAACTTGGCTTTTGCCAAAATGCCCAGAGTTACTGGATTACATTTCTTAAAGAACACTGAAAATCAGGATAGCCATAGTCAAGATTAATTTCATTAGTGATGAAGGACTCACAGTGTTGGAGCAGTCCGAACCATGCAAATGCTCTAGAATAACATCACTCAGCCTCCTACCAAAACAATTTCTGTGCTGTGGAGGAACTATAGGGAGTAAAATCCAAATTGGGCAGGACAGATACGATGAGGAAAATGAAAGATAAATTCCTGATGAAAAAGAAGGAAGGAAAGCAGAGGCGATGTGTCTCATAAAGTACCAATTACGTGCATACTAATTTTCATGAAACCAAAGAAGGAGATTGCATAAGAATTTAGATATTATAATGCGAAAAATTTCAGGATTCAGGCAAAGCAAGACTTAGAGGAAAAATTATGGTTATAAATGCTACATTAGAAAAAAATAATGTTCTAAAAATCTGTGACACTAAATTCTACTTTAAAATACAATGAAAGAGTGACAAAAGTGACATCCAATAGGGGAGGGAAATCAACAATGATGACAAGTGTAGAAATCGATAAATATAGATGGTCCTTTACTTGCGACTGGGATGCATCTTGATAATTACAAAATGATTTGAAAATATTATGTTGAAAGTGCATTAAAGACACACAACCTATTAAACATTATAACTTTAGCAAAACAGGGCACTGTAGAGTATTGCTTGTTTGTCTCTATGCAGCTTAGCCAGCTGCGAGCTGCAGTTGGTTGCTATTGCTAAACATCACCAAAAGAGTGTGCTATAGCATACTGGCGGCCCAAGAGAAAAGATCCAAATTCAAAATTTGAAATACTGTTTGTTCCTTTTGCACCACTGTAAAGTTCAAAATGTGATGAATCAAATGGTGGTACAAATCTGCAGACAGATAAAACAGAAAATAGAAAAATTGAATTGAAAAGGTCAAAACCTGGTCCTTTTGTGGGAGTGTAAACTGGTACAACCACAATAGAAATCAATATGGAGCTTCCTCAAAAAACTAAAACTAGAGGTTTCATGTGACCTAGCTGTTCCCCTTCTACATATCTTCCCCAAAGAGTTAAAAGCATCACACCGCAGCGACATAAGCACATCCATATTTATAGCAGCACAGTCTGTAGTAGCTATATCTTGGAAATAGCCCATATGCCCAACAGAAGATGAATGGATAAAGAAAATGTGTTATTTATGTACAATGGACCACTACTCTGCCATAAAGAAAAACTTGAGTCATTTGTAGGAAAATGGATGCACTTCAAGACTATCATCTTAAGTGAAATAAACAGGACACACAAAATTAAATATTGCATTGTTTCTCTGTGTGAACCCAAAGGATAAATAAGGAGAACAATGGAGGATAGATATTGGGAAGTAGGAAGAACATGTTCAAATGGGAAGAGAAACAGAGGAGCTGGGAGGGGGAAGGGAAGGAAGGGAAAAGAAAAAGGAAGATGGAAGGAAAGAATGGAAACAAAGCTATTGTAGATGGGAGGGGAAGGAGGGCTGAAGGGAGGGAAGGGGAATGGGAAAAAATGAAAATTATGATACATTATGTACAGGCACAAATTTCCTATGATGAATGTATACAATATGTATGGCAAATACATGCTAAAAAAATAAAGTTAAACAATTAATAATCTATCCCTAATTTCCCAACTTCAAGAAAGGACAGAGAACAAAAATTGGCAGTAATATGAATTTAAAAAAAATTCTCAGCAAAGATCCTTCACACTCTAAAATTGCTTTAGGCCAACAACTGTGGTAAAACAGATAAGATTTTAAAATTTGTTGACAAATAAAATTTATGGTATTTATGTAAAAAATCTGAATAGATCTGTATCAATTTGATCAATTTAATTTGTTATTAAAATCTCTTCCAAAATAAAACTTCAGGGACTTCAATAGCATTAAATTTTACACTTTTATTTTCTAAAAGTATAGAAAGAGGAAATATTTTTCACGTGCATTTATAAGATTAGCATAACCTTAATAGACAAATATGACCTGGCCTTAATGGATAAATATGACATGGCCATTACAAAAATGAAATCAGAGACCAAGAACCCTCATGATTAATTGGTTCAGTAGTCCTTCAAAAATAGCAAATCAAATAAGCGTAAAAGGGTAATATATCATTACCAAGTATGATTTAACTCAGAAATTCAAGTTTGATACTATATTAAGAGGCCAATAAAAGTTATTGACTTATAAATTTATTGAGCACTTCTTATGAGTCCAGGCAGTGATGTAACTGATTTTTATGTGTCATGCAATACACAGTAAATACTAAGAAAATTGATTTGTGAGTGCAAACAGGTACTCTGAATAAAGAGAATCTAGCCCTACAACCCATAATCTTAATCACTATACTATATTTTGCTTCAATAGCTCATGGGCAAAAATAAGTCTAATATTAACTAAAATTTTACCTTAATATTCAGTTTTACACAAACCCTGTAGGTTTAGGTTTTATACCTGTGTGAAAAGCAGAGGATCTGATTTGATATCATTTTCCTAGACATGAGCATTGGAGGCACTTTATTTGTGAGAAACCAGAAGGATAATCATAAATACCCAGGAAAACAATATTTTAATGTTGTATTTTTCTTGAAAAAATTCTTAAAATTGAAATCTTGCTGACAAAGTCATACATAAGAATGTAAGAGCAGTGAAGTCAGAATAAAATGAAATAAAAACTCTAATTAGAAAAAAAATCAACTTTCTTCCATTTTCTCATTTCACAATTTTTGCTTAAACTGACAGATCGTTTTTATTTATATATTAAATCTAATCACTTAGTAATGGTTTTCTTGAGTATTATGTTAAGGATTCTAAAGCTATATCTGAGCTAGTCATGAAAGATTGCCTTGATGAATTTGGCATGTTTTCATTTCTGGGACTACTAAAAGTGTGTCTTAAAAATAGAATATACTCAGTTTTCCATAAATGCACATGGGAAGCACAAAGAAAATTGAATAACAGTGTTATTTAATATATTTTAAAAGTGTAAAAATATTTCATCTTAAATTTTGTTTTAAATACTCATATTATCATATTGAATTGTAGAGAGTATCTCAATTACTATACTTTAACACTTTTCTATCAGAGATACATTCTAAACTGTATATTGCCTGTCATTTCATGTAATAACTATAATGGTGTAGTAGTTTCTTATGACTACTATAGACAACTACACCAAAGTCGGTGGCTTAACAAACAGAAATTTATTCTTTCAAAATTGTAGAGGTGAGAAGTATCAAATCAGTTTACTGGGCTAAAATAAAGTTGCCAGTAGACCCTTACTCTGGAGGCTCTGCAGAAATATCTGTTCCCTGCTTCCTGTACTTTCTGGTGGCTGCCATCACTCCTTGACTTGTGGCTGCATCATGGCCATAACACTGTGTGTCATGTTCTATGTTAATGTTATAAATATGATATTTTGTTTAACTTCCTCTCATCCCAGTGAGACTGCATTATCTATAGAACGTAAATTAGAAAGTATAAAAAAATTAAGATGAGTATAATAATTGTGATACTCACTAAAGATAGAATTGACTCAAATTCAGAAAGTTATAAAAAAGATGATTCAATTAAATATAAAAAATAAAATGTAGCAGAGGCACACCAAAAATCAGAAGTGACTTCAAAATTTGGGATAAGAATATTTGAATTTTGAAATAGATATTAGCCTAAATTTCTTTGCTTGGGCAATTGTTATTGGCCCAAGAAAGCGCAAAAATCATTGTAATGTATTGTTGTAAACTCTGTTCAAGATTTAACATGTTCAAGACTTTACATGAAGAGTAAATTGAGATATAAAAAACCGCTAGTCATATCTTGGCTTATAGTATATGGTGTGCTATATACATTATAATTTTTAAAACATGGAACCGACTTAAATATAAAATTTAATAAAGAATAAAGAATTAATGCCTTTAATAAAAAGTATTTATTGGTATTTGACCCAAAACATGAAAGTAATGGAGGTTTGTAACGGAGTAGCAATGAATATAATTTTATCATTAAAAAAGTATAAGCAAAATATACAACATTGTTTCTGATTTTGATAGTCTCAGTATGTGGTCATTGCTGTAATTCTATAAAATTATAGTATATATAAATACAATATATAGTATGAATTATACTTCTTAAGTATAGTATAAAACTGTCTATTTATTTACATGACTTCCTTTACAATTGGCTTGAGGCAAAGTTTGCACTCTACATTTTTATTGTTTATAAGCTACTGGTAGAATAGCGATTGCAAATAGGAAACACAAGAAGCTAGAACATAGATAAGTGCACATAGGTACATTCCTAAATTCATCCCAGTCTCACAGGAAATTTACTTTATTTCTTCATCACATTTGTTATTCCTGGAGATTTTAGGATCATCCATCCTAGCCCAAATGATGAGCAGATAATCTGCTCTATCTTTCCTATCACTCATCTCTCAATTTCAGGTGTTCATTTTAATTGCCTTGTAACCTTGCCACATTTCTGCATTATATCTCCCAACCCATCCTAGTAGCAAGGGCCTCTCTGATTCATGATTATGTTATTTAATACTTCCGTGAAGTCTCAGTCTCTAGGATTTTGGTGGATCCATACCGGATGCCAGTTTGTCTGTAACTTCTGACTTGGTTGACAGTGAGAGTTATAATAAAGTCTGATTCTTGTTACTGAAAGAATATGAGAGCAGTAATGGCATTATCTGAAGAAGCAAAGGCCAAAGTGCC
The DNA here is from genome assembly GCA_004026905.1 of Hystrix cristata. NCBI lineage: Eukaryota > Metazoa > Chordata > Mammalia > Rodentia > Hystricidae > Hystrix > Hystrix cristata. The sequence continues at coordinate 25,013 of PVJO010002021.1, forward strand.
TGGATTTCAAAGTCCAACTAAGTATTATCCAAGAAATGCAGCAAGTGGCCAAGTCCCTGGTCCAATTAAGGAAAATTAAATCTTAGGAAGTAAAGAGATTGGTAATGTGATAGACTATCCCTATACCATTCAAATCTACTAGTATCTTATTATAATACTTGAATCTTCTATGAGAAAATGCTGCTATCCTTTTCTCCTCAAGAGTGTAGGTGCAATTCTAATTCTTAAAGCAGAGATTAAAATTCTTAAAGATATTAAGGAAGATAATTATATCAAACTTGTATATACTGAAAACTACATCTGGACCCATGGCTTTAACTGGTATTCATTCTTTCTCCTCAGTCACCCCTTCAAGATTTTCTTCTTGTCAGCCAGCAAGTCAAATCATTTTTCCTGTTTGACTGATACAGTGACTGAGATTATTCATCCCTTCCTTGCTTCAGAATCCTTTCAAAGTACATTCCATGGACCCATGTCAAATGATTGGAGTTGGTAAGGGAGATCAAATAATTTTTCTTAGTAAAACTAAGCATATAAAAATCACAGAAAAAACCAAATATATAAAATAATGTAGCAGAATTTCAAAAACATTAGCCAAGCTAATATCTTTAACTAATGTAATTAATAACTTTATTAAATCAATGACTATTAGCACGTGTTAAAAATTTATGTGTGTGCACTTTAAAGAGAACACATCATAAAAGGAAAGGTCAACTACAATAATATATATAAAGATTTATCAAGCAAACATTCAAATATAAAAAAATTGTTATAAAAATATCACACATAAAGGAAAATAATCATTAAACAGAAATATATTGTCAATTCATTTTGAGACAAAAGTCAATTATGTAAATATTATTTATTTTCTTTCGGTAAATGTTTTCTTACACAAATATATAAATAAATTAAACTAGAGAAGGAATTTTAACATGACATTAATCTTCTTCGAAAGGTTAAAAAGAGCAAATACTTTCATATATAGAAATCTTAAGTATTATCATTATACACTTGAATTAACAGTTATTTATTGAATTCACTAATGTAAAAATAAAGACTATACTCTATCTAAACAAAAGATAAATTTATAAGGATGAAATAGATGCCTGGGTAGAAAAGATTTGTTTCCAAAATTGAATTTTAAAAAGGAGAAAAGAATAATAAAGGAATAATGGTGCATTATTTCAAATTTCATGGTGCATAGCTATTTCATGCTGTATTATTTTCCAAATCACATAAATTCAAAGGAAGCTCCTGAATTCAGTTTAAGAGTGTATGATTTTTATGATACTTGAAAACATTATATGTAGAAAGAAATAGTTTAGTACTGTTCATTTTGTAAAAACCCAAATTAAAGTAGAAAAACATAGTCAACAGTGCATTAAAGTTAATTTCTTACTATAACTAAATAAAACTTAATTCAAGAATTCAATACAGATTTAAAATTAGCAAATACACTGATAAGTCCAATTAGAAGATCTAATGACCTCAATATTGGATGCTAAAAATGATCGTGATGTAATCTATTATTATTTATAAAACACTTGAAAGAATTAGAATGAAAATATTATAATTTAAAAGCCAACATACTACTTTTCAATATTTTAAATATATTTATCAAACCTTGCTGATAAAATTTGTAAGAACACAATGAACATCTGTGCATCAGCACTCCATGCAATTTATTAATATTATCAGCTCATATAATAATTTTATATATTTATTCCTGGTGAATGTATTTTAACATTTGATGTTATTGGTTTTATTTCAATATAGACGTGACATGCTCACTTTGGCAGCACATATACTAAAATTGGAATGATACAGAGAAATTAGCATGGGCCCTGAGCAAGGATGACACGCAAATTCAATATAGTCATGAAGCACAGATATTTGACCTTATTTTTATTTTGTTTTTAATTGACACAAAATAATTGCACGTATTTTGAGGTACAAAATAATATCTTGATATATGTATACATTGCATAATAAGGTATTTAGTAGATAATCATCATATTTATTACTTCTTTACAGTTCAAATATTCAAAAATCTTCCAGCTATTTGGAAAAGTCAATACAATATATTAACCATAGTCATTAGATCACTAGAATTATTCCTCTTACATATCTATAATTCAAAACCTGTCTACCAATATCTGTCTAGAACCCCGACACATGCCTCCTGTGTAGCCATTGGTGACTGACCTTCTCCCCTCAGCTTCCATTAGACTTCACACAAGCGAGTCCATGCAGTATTTGTTTTTCTATTCCTGGCAAAGAACAAGTATTTTAAACTCCTGAAGTCATATTTAATATTTTTTCATTAAGTACTTGTACATTTACATATTATTTAAAATATGTCTCAACTTAGTTTTCCTTTCAATATTTTAAATTTTTGTCATTTACCTCTGTTTTAAAAATATATTTAGTAATAAATTTAGTACATGGATATTAGTAGGAATGCAACTTAATTTCTCCCATCTGAATGCTCAACTGATGCACAGCCATCTATACATCATCAAGCTAACAAAGTACAGCACTGAACTATATGTGTCCTGTTACAGCTCTTTAATTTCCGCTGGGGTTCATTGGTCTTTACACATTCTTCACTGTATCTTAATTATTACAGGTTTATAATAATCTTGGTATCTAGTAATAAAAGCACTGGAAACGTTCTACTTCTTCAAAATTATATTATCATTCTTAGGTTTTTATTTTCTCATATAAAGGATACTATTAGATTTACCAGGTTCCATGTGCAAAACAAATGTGTAATGGAAGATTTGTATTGAAGTTAAAGATTTTTTATTTCTTATTGGTATATGCTTGTGATATGTAATGATTACATTCATATGAATTTGATATATTTAAAACTATACTTTCATTTCCATGTTTAAATTTATATTAGCTTTCTTTTTTTTTTTTTTTAACCCATGTCCCACTACTAACTTATAAAACTTCTACATTTTATTTATTTATTTTTTTTCTTAACCCTGGGCAAACTACCCAAATCCACAATTTAAAGAAGAGGTTTATTTTGGTTCATGCTTTCTGTCTGAGGTTTGCTGGCTCCAAGTTAGGAGTGCTATGGTGTATTCTTTTGAAACAGAATTTATGGTTTGCTCTAGTTTTAGTAGAGGATGAATGCTTAAAATTGGATTCTTATATGCAATCTGAGATGCATATTTTGTCTAATAGATCAAAGGATAAATTTGGGTATGCAAATAGCTCTAAACCATCAAATTGCACTGCCAGATGGCTAGTGTGGTAGATGAGCTTGAGTACAAGTGAGAGTTGAAGGCGCAAGTGAGACATTTGAGCATGTAGCCCAGATCTCAAGGCTCATAATCCTGCTTCTTTGCCTGATCCCTTGTATGTGTCTATTTAAACTCGTGGCTCTGCATGGTGTGCTGATAATACATGAAAGAGAAAAGAAAACACACTGCAGACCACCACACTGAGGTGGACCAGAAAGATGGCTATTAAACAAAACCCTCTCAGTGGATAGTCCAGCAAATAGTATACCTTGTTTTTTTAATCTTCTGTGAAAAACAAAGTAGTTAAATATAGATTTCCTCTAACTCGTATATGGTGATTGAATAATTGAAAGGTAAGATAAGTGCAAGAAATTGAATTAGAAAAATCAAAGAGATGTAGACATAACTCTATATGGGCAGAAAAATTACAGTTATCTGTGTCTTATATGAGTGTGTGAGCAGTCATTAAAGCTAAATCTTAGGAGGTATCTTAAAAATATATATATATACACACATATACATATATATGACCTGCTTTCCCTAGCAACCGTGTATATGCTTAATATATTTATGAATAATGTTGCCATAACAACAGGGACTGAGAATGTACATGGGCTCAATATCATGCACCTGCAATCGCTAATGCTTGTTTCCTTAGAACCGGTGCTGATTATCCAGCCTGTTAACAGTAGACAACAATAATGATATTTCAGTGTGATACCATTCTGGTGCAACCTATTGGTACATCAATTACTTAGGAACACTTGTATTATCAGGGAATGGACAGCTATATGATGTGGATTTGCCCTCCTGTACTCAGTGCTACTGTCCAAATCAACAGCTGAGGACTTCTATAATATTTTAGTCCGAATTATGCACTTTACACATTGTTGTGTACTGATTATACAGTACTGCTTCTGACCATATGTTGTGGTTTGGGTCTAAAATGTCCCAAGAGCTCATGTGTTGATAGTTTGGTCCCCAGTGGAGAAGTATTCAGAGGTGGGACTTTTGGGAAATGATTTGATCATTCTGAACTCATCAATGAATTAATCTATTGATGGACCACAGGAAATTAGTAGAAACTATAGGATGTGGGGTCTAGTTGGAGGAAGTGGATCAATGGGGCTGTGCCCAGAAAAGGTTTATATTGTCCCTGACTATGGGAAGATGGCTAACACGCTGCAAAATTCTAAAGCAAATGAATTGTATCAAAAGAAATCCTGTTTATGAGTTTCATTTTTCCTATCACTGAAAAGCTGATGTAGAAGTGCCAATAAATGGCTGAATTTTAACGAGTTTTTATCAGGACTTTAGTAGGAAATTATATTTATATTTTAGATTTACAGAAATGTCCAAGCGATAGTACAGAGAGTTCCATTATTCTCTTCACTTAGTTTCAGGTAAGATATCATGGAGTTAATGTTAGGTTGTTACTTTGCAATATTTGTCAAAACTAAGGAATACATGTTTATGCATTATTATTAACTAAACCACGGGATTTTTTTGTTAATGTCCCCTTTATTTTTCAGTATCCAATACAGGATACCACAGTAGAGTTACTTGTCATGTCTTACTAGTCTCCTCTGGTCTGTGACAGTTTCTTAGTTTGTCTTCAGTCTCACGAGGTTGACACTCACAGGAGCTCACTGATACAATTATGTTGTAGCATTTCTGTCAGTTTGGGTTCATCCGATAATGTTGTCATGATTAGACTGGAGATATGGGTTTGTGTAAAAATGTCACAGAAATGAAGTACATTGTCATTTACATCAGGGGCTGCATGATATCCACAGGATATCACTGGTGACATTAACCTTAATCATGTGGTTAAAATAGCATCTGCCAGAGTCCTCACTGTGAAATTTCTGTGTTTTGCGTTATCTATTCTAGCTTCCTTCTAGCTCACCACAAAGGTAGAGAAAGAGTTAAGGCTCATTTTGTAGAGAAAAGAGCACTTATGTATAGAGTTCTTCTGGGAGGAAGGGTTCTCTGTGTTCTCCCCGTGTATTTGTATATGCATTCAATCATTTATTTATAACAGTATGAAAACATACATATTTATTTTATACTTTGGGTTGTAATCCAATACTAGATTTTTTATTGTATTGTTCGAATTATTACTGTTCTGGCCACTGGGAGCTGTTTCATGTCAGCTCCTGGGTCCCTTTGACAAGCCCTGGTTCTTTTGAATTTTGAGCACTTCGTTTTTTGGGTTTTTTTTTCTTCTTGTATTACAAGCTGCTCTGAGCTCATTTTGTTTTTTTGCTGACCCAGATTTAGAATGAGCCATGAAATGGCCTTTCAAAAGCTCAATTTCCTTGAGAGGCTGGGTTAACAAACATCACCAAGGACATATAAAAGGACTTTGAATCTTTTGGGGAAGAGTGTTACTTTGCTTTTGGTTATGCAACAGATAGTTGTATGGTGTTATTGGGAAATTTCATTGTTATATTTATTTGGAAGGAGTATTTAGGTAGTTTGGGAAATACTGTAAACTGTGGTAGATTTGAGTTGTGTCAAACTAGAACTGCATTTTCCAGACATAATTGTGTTGCATAATTCCAGGTTAGCACCAGTTACAAAACTGACATGAAATTTATTAGTAAGGGACAACATTTTTTAAAGTCGATGTTTGTAATGCTGGTATTATGTGCTGTTACAGTTGAAGCGTGTGGTCACTGATCCGTTGGCTCACTTGGCTGCTGTGGCAAGGCGGCTCCTTACAACTCTTTCAGTTCCCTCTCTGTATAATTCTTAAGCCTTTTCAGGGGTTAGGCCAAGCGTGAAGCCCCGCACATTGTCAGCTTCTCCATGTCCCGCTGTATCCTTTTCTTCCCTTTCTTTGGATGGTGATCCAGGTGTGGGCTTGTCTCTTTCAGGATCTCCTGAAGGTCACCTGTGACTGAGGCACAGAAGCTGTGGCAGGCTGAGGCAGCATCCAGTTTTTGCTGGTAGGTTTCAGTTGTCTTTGTTTCTTCCACTCCACTTTACCTTTGCCTTTCCTTCCTCACCATCTACTATTCTGACCACAGCCAGAGCACTCAGAGATAAAGCAATGACTATGTACCTAAATAACCACTTTGCATATTTTTTCTCAAGTCTCCCTGGTAAATGCTTTATTTTATATCATTACTCCCAATTCTCTTCTTGTAAACAAGTCTGCACAGAAAAACTCTAAATAAGGTATATGTGATCACCAACCATCCATGTATTTTAAGCATCATTGTCAGCTTCCCTTTACCTCCCACTCACTGCCGCATGAAAACCTTGAACCAGAATAATGAGTAAAAGAAAGCAATGAAATCTAGGATTTCTGATAGAAAATTTCTTCCTTAACCATTGTGTTAGAATCAACAAACATTCTGTTAGTTAATCATTTACTAAATAAATTAAGAAAAATTTCTAACTTATTTTCGAAAATCAGTAAAATTTGCATCAAAATTAAAGGAATAATCACTAACTACCTTTCTGGATTCTAGATCAGTCTTATAGCTAACAAAAGTCATATTTATGGATATCAAGTCACTTTTAACATTATAAAAAACTTTTCTGCAGAAACTTGCAGATCCTAGTACCAAGTTATAATATACTAAATGGAGTGGCCCGAAACAATAACTTTTTTAAGATTTTACTCCTTGGTGGTGTTTACTTAAACCTATGAAGGTAAATTAAACATGCCATATTTTTCCACCAATGACCCATTTTCTACATAATCTTAATTCTTTTTCTCCTTTGAGCTAAATGTTGCGAGTGAAATTTAAACATCTGACTAAGTGCATATGCGCAGTAAATTAAGACATGTGATAATAAAAGTAGGAGTCTCTTATGTGAGCATCTCTTATGAATCTTTTATGTAAGTAGCGACATTGACCAAGTAGTCCTTTAGCCTCTGTGTCGCGGTAAGCAATAGAGTCACCAGTCACCTCTTGCAAAATTCAGAAAGATTGAAAACCACTTTATCCAGGAGATGGCACTTATATATTTCTTTAGGAGAGTCTCTCCAAGTATATTAATTAGAAGTGGTTTTCAATATCACAAAGTTTGCCTGCAAGCCGCAGAAATATAACAAACCCAGTTTAGCTGGAGGTATCTGTAACATTCACAACTGTAGACTATGCAATTATTCAAAATGTATGTAAGTATTTGAAATAAGAAATATAGTTGAAAGTTATGTCTAAAAAATACACCATTCTCATGTAGGTTATTCAGAATGATAAAAACTAAAAAAGATAGTTTTTTCATTTAAAATTAGAACTAGGAATGATTATTTCCTATCAATTATACCCAAATGTATGGATCAATTAGAGTTGATTTCATTTGTAGAAAAAAATCTTGTAGCTCTTTCGTGAGAGTCCTTTGAGCCTTCAGATGACCTTCAAGTCATCTCTCTTTCAATCTGTTGTTATTATCTTGTTCTGAAAATTAGATGCTTTTTTTGAAACTCTTGATTAGAAAAATAATCTTGTTTTGACATAGAATAGCTTCAGATTGACTAATGAAGACATACAAAATTTCTTTCTTAGATGTTGTCAATTGCATTGTGATAAATAGATCCCTTCGAATTAATAAAGTCAATAGGAAAAAGTGTATAAAATGAATGTCTAGTATATTTATAAAAATGAATGTCTACTATATTTATGAAATGTAAAGATACAGTCATATGAACTCCAGTGATATTTTGAATAATTCTTATGTTAAAATATTTTGGCCACCCAATTAAGATATCTGTAATGTGTAATTTTAAAAATCATACGAATATGAAAAAGTATTCTGTATCTAACTAATATTCACAGCTTTTACTTTGTAAGCTCTTTAAAAGCAGGTTGGAAGTAAAAGCATTTTGATATATAATGTCTCTGAGTATATGAAAAACAGTAATTCTAAGAATCTGACAAAAAGAAAACCATAACAAGAAATCTAAAAGGCTCTTCAATACTTTTCATTTAATAATAGTCATTTTCAGTTAAATATGGATATGTTTATTAATGTAGTATTTATTTCTTTGAGGACATTTTCTTTCTCAAGTAAGAATTTAAGAGACAACATTCACACTAAGGCTTCACTTTAAAAGTACTAAAAGAAATATATATATTCTCATCTTTGCACATGAAAATAGAGACCTTAGGGTATTATACAAATTGTTGCAGTGCCAAATACCATCAGTTTATTAAAGAACTAAATTAATTTTAGTTTGAAGAATACAGGCATGACATTTAGATCTTTTCAGATTTGTTTCATATGAAATGACAACATTCAGGGAGTAATCTATTTCTGAATTTCAAATTTGATACAAATATGTGTATTTCATTTCAGCTTGTTGTAATAGCTTATTATGATTCTTTTATTCTGTATACATAATCAAATAATGTTGAAAATGTATTTTTAACTTCTACACACTTTTGAGGATTCACATTTTGATTAAGTTTAAATATTACAAAATCCTTTGTAGTTTTTATTTGATTGGCCCTTAGTCCCAAAATAATTGGAACTTGCCTATCATTAAATTTCAGCATCAGACCTTAAATAGTAATTTAATAAAAGAGAACATAAGCTGGTGTTGAGATTTACTTATTATTTAAAATATAAAATAATAACTCCCTTATAGAGATACAGTGATAATAAAAATCCATTAAGTAAGAAATAAATATGACAATATGTGTAATTCTTGAAAATCTTTCAATCACACACCCTCGTATTGAAAATCTACTCAGGAACATCTGCAGCTGAAGCTAAAAATGATCTTTAAATGAATATCTTTATGTTTCATTTGGAATGTACTACTGAAAGAGGCAAAAAATGAAAACTGACACAATGCAAATTCAACTGTATCTTAAAATGATATGCAAAATAAAGGTAACATCTGACCAAGATTTTCAAGAATTCTGAAGATAATTGGTAGTGGAAGACTTTCCTCAGATGCCTAGAAAGACAAAGAAAATACATAATTGATGAAATACTTTAGCAATGAAATCCCAAAACACCTTCATTTACATTCCTTTCTTACACAAATTCTTTATGAAAATATACCAAAGAAGAAAATGAGAACTTGTTATTAGTGTTAGACATATTTTAGTTCTGTTGGTCCATTACTGTCAGGGAACAAATAAATTAATTTCTCCATTCTTTACTCTTTATTCCTGCTTTAAGTAAAATAAGAAAAACTGCATTTATCACTGTATTATGCTTTGTAGGTATAATTTTATCCTCATTTTATGATCAAAAATTTTTATATTACCATAACACACCTTTCTAATGATATGTTGATAAATACTATTGGTATTTATAGATTAAAATGCTATCTATATATGTATCAATATATCACATAATTTGAAAAGATGGTGATATAATTTATGATCAATTCTTCTGTATTGCACATTTTATGTTAATAAAAATATAATGGAATATTCAACTGTAATTAGGCAATTAATCAAACACTACATAAATTCCATACAATATAACCTTATTGATTTAAGCAAATTTCTCATTATATAATCATCTCTTTTGTATCAATAATAAATTATTTCACAAACTCTATTACTTTATGCATTATTATTGCTCATGAAGAACTGCAAATTAATTTTCTTTGTAAATACATCTGTTAATAAGATGAATAAAATTGTATTTTTGTTTCACAATTCACGCATCCATGGTGGATTATCACAATGCTAGTATGAGATAGATTTTGTTAGAATTATAGTCCCATAATTCAATTTTACAGTGTAAGTTCATGAAAGCGTTGTTCAAATGAGTTAGTAGATGTAAATGAAGTATATTACATTATCACATAATGTTTTATATTCTATTCACAATTTTACCCAACTCAGGTTAGTCAATGAATATCATTTTATATTTTTGGTGGAGGTACAATTTACAGATTGTAAAAATTCACTAGCTTTAGTGTATAATTCTGTGTTTTGAAAAACACATGTTTTCATGTATCCACCATCTACAACATAGACCAATTGCATATTTCAGGAGTTTATTTCTGTTATATAGTAATTCCACTTTATACTATACCTTAATGTTTTATCCATTAACTTCTTAAATCCCATTTGAGTTATTTTAGTTTTCTGAAAATTATTGTTAAATATGATAGAAAATTCCCACATAGGCTTTTGAGTGACTATAAAATTTCAACTCTATCGGTTACCATTCAAAAGGAAAATTGTTGGGTTGTCTGTTGGACGAATGATTAACTTATAATAACCATCAAATTATTTGCCAGAGTGGGTGTATTATTTTTCATTTCTACTTACAAAGTATAACAATACTAGTTATTCTGTGTCCATAATGGAATTTGGCAAAATTGTCAAAAATCGTTTCATCACATATGAGATTGTAGATTCTTCATTCTGTTCCACTTACATGTGTCTCCTTTTGCCAGTGGAAAATGTTTTGTCTTCTGTTGCTTTCTGTTGTGTCTAGAAATTGTGTGGTGTAAGAAACTACAGCTTTGCTATTTTTAAGTGTATTTTGACTATTACACTTTCTTTTCAAGTAATTTCATAATTTTATATAAGAAAATATTCCAGCCTGATTTTTATTAGGATTACAACATATCACAGCTCATACTGCAGAGAATTGTTTTCTTTACATGATTGACACTTCAGTCCATAAACACACAACATATCTCAAAAACTCCTTTGGCTATTTCATGACTCTTTTTGCAGTTATCAGCCAGATTTATCCACATACAATGATACTTATAAGTATTTCATAGCTTTTCTATTTTGGCAAATAGTATTTAATACAATTTATTTTTAATTATTCATTCTTGATGTTGAAAAATATCAGTGATTTTTTTCACATTGATCTTGAAGGCAGTCTTTGTTCTACATCCTTAATTCATGTGTTAATTTAATTATCTTTTTTGTAGCTCATCTTATTTCTGGATAAGTTATTTTATTTTTTCTTTTTCTACTATGTATATCTTTTATTTATATTTCTAGACTAATTTCACTGGCGAGGTCCTCTGGTAGACTATTGAATGAAAATATTTAGAGATAGGAGTAGGTATTCTTAACTTGTTACATGCTTTGTGATAATTAGTTTTTTTAATCATTAATTGTAGTGTCATAATTTTTGTGCTTGTTTGGTGTTTTTAAAAATGTTTATCAGATTGAGGATATCTATTTCTTTCTCTCTGTGGCTTAAAATTCTATCTTGAATATATGTTGAGTTTCATTTTATTTTTTAAAATTTTATTTACCAAGAACATGTATTGGTACATCATATATATAATGATCACATTTATTATAGTTAATTTGTACCTGCACGTGATATATGTTGGTTTCTCCCCCTCTTTCCCACCCCTTCCACTCTCCCCTCTTATTTACAACAGCTTTATTTATATTTTTGCATTTTTTGCCCTTTTTCTTTTCTATTCTTTTTCCCTTCTTTCTTTTCTCCCTCCTCCCTTTCTAATTCCCCTCCCTTTTGAATATTATATTTCTTTTACATAATATCTATTATATCTATTTGACCTTATTTACACTTACGGTTTCTCATATCAGAGAAACAATTCAATATGTGCTCATGTGTGTCTGATTTATTTCACTTAAGAGTATATTCTCAAGGTACATCCATTTACTTATAAATGTCTCAAGTTTATCCTTTTTTATGGCTGAGTAGTACTCCATTGTATAGAAAAACCACACCATCTTTAGCCATTCATTAGCTGTTGGGCATTTAGGTTGTTTCCAAGATTTAGCTATTACAAATTGTGTTGCTATGAATATGGTTCTGCATATAATGCTGTGGTTGTGCATATATCACTGTGGTATGATGTTTTTAGTTCTTCTGGGAAGATATCAAGAAGAGGAATAGCTGGGCCAAGTGGAACCTCTAGTTGTAGTTTTTTGAGGAACCTCCACACTGAATTCCACAATGGCTGGACCAGTCTACATTCTCACCAACAGTGGAGGAGGGTTCTTTTTTCCCCGCAGCCCCACCAGCATTAGTTATTGGTTGATATTTTGATAATCGCTGTTCTTTCTGCAATGAGATAAAATCTTAATGGTGTTTTGATTTGCATCTCTCAAATGACTAGTGATGTTGAACACTTTTTCATGTATTTATTTACCATTTTTATTTGTTTATCTGAGAAATGTTTATTCATTTCAGTTGCCCATTTTTGGATTGGATCTTTAAATTTGGGAGGTTTGATTTTCTTGAGTTCTTTGCATATTCTAGATGACAGACCTTTGTCTGAAGGACAGCTGGCAAAGATGTTTTCCCAGCCTGTGGGTTACTTTTGTGTAATTTAAAACCCAGTTAGAGCTGGTCTTCCAAAGGAAACATCGGGAAATGATAATGAAACCAGTATTGCTCTGAGTAAGAGCATGTAAAAATTAATTCAGATAAAAACAGATGTCATTCATTATATGACATTTGAGATGGAGAATGCCACAACAGAAGATGATCTAGGTGTGGATTTGGTTGTTTCCTGTCTTTATCCCCAGCCCAACATCAGCTTTACCTATGTTTAGGTTGAAGACTGCATGCTCAAGAGTGTTACTTCATATTTTCATATTATTCTTAGCTTCAGGGGCTTTCTATGAGCTTATTTTTCAGAAAGATTCTTAATTCATTTTCTTATCACCACCAGCAGCAGACCGATGTTACGTGTTCGCTAGTGCTTGCTGCTGGTTTGGGTAGGGTGGAGACAATGGAGTTTTAGCTGAAGTTTTGTTCAGCCTATTCTGTATTGGGGCGCCGTGTGTTTTCATTTGACTGCTCACCTGCAGCCTTTGTAATACCTTTTATAAAAATACCAGTTAATGTTTGCAAACTATTTCCAGGAGTTGTACAAATTCTTTTAACAAATTACCAAACCCAAGAATGTTCAGTTCAGAATTGAACTGAATTATAGGATGACCAGCTGGTATCTGCTGAATAATTGCTTGATAGTGTTAAAAAAACCTCCATAAATCTGGTCAAACTAGGACTATATTTTAAAAGTGAGAGGAGGGGCTGGGGATTTAGCTCAGTGATTAGAGTGCTTGCCTTGCAAGCACAAGGCCCTGAGTTCGATCCCCAGCACCACAAAAAAAAAAAAAAAAAAAACCAACAACAACAACAACAACAAATAAATAAAAGTGAGAGGAGAAGAAAAATCCGTTTTTCCCATTTACAGAATTGTATCTCAATACTGGTGCTTTCAGGGGGTCATTTGTTTGCCAAAGACATTCAGTTGTTCACTTAAATGAGACACGTTTTATTCTATGTAAGTTAAACGTCAGTGAAACTGGTTTCTCAAAAAGTTTATTGCAATATTCTTTGAATGTGTGTGCTGTGACTTGGATGTGGTTTAAGTGTGTCTGCCAAAATTTCACACGTCGGAAACTTGGTCTGCAGTTTGACAGTGCTAAGACACAATGGGACCTGGAGGTCTCTGAAGATGCTGATCTTGAAAATGATTAATGTATTTTTTGTGGGAACCTGGTTAGTACTTCTAAGAGGGTTGTTATGAAAGAGCTAACTTGGCTTCCTTTCTCTGAATTCTTTCTTATTATTTCTTGCCATGTGATCTATCTTTCACATATGTTCCTGCCATGATGCCATTTTTCATGTGGTGAGGCAATTTAGGGATGTAAGGGGCATGCCATGTGTTGTGACCATCATCTTCCAAAATGGTGGGATAAATAAACCTCTTTTCATAGAACATTAATCAAACTCTATTACTTTGTTATAGCAATGTAACATTAACTAATAAAATGTAAGGCTTTTTTTACACAAATTATATGCCAAAAATTTGTAAAATGACTATTTAATAGCATTTAAAAAATATTGAATCATATTGTCTACAATATGAACTGTGGGAGCACATTCAGAGTAAGTACAACTCTCATATTTTCTAATTAAAGCATAAGATAAAAAAAGCTTGGCTTTTTAAAAAAAAAGTAGATGTCTTTTTACAGTATAGAGTAGCAATTCAGCAATTCAATTTTCAAGATACCTAACACACATGCACATAAATTTGCCTTCTCACTAAAATTTATTTATAAATTTCTAAATCAGTCTTTATAGTTCTTCTGTGATCAATCATGGACCCTTGTAGAGTAGTGAAATTTTGAACAGTCTATTCTACATTTTGAATATAGTTTCTCCCTCCAAATTCATGCCAGAGTTTTCTCTCAAAAATCATTAAATTAATCATAGTAAGAAATGCAAACTTAATTTGACCATAGTGATTAAAGCTGGGGTCTTTAGAAAGTGAAAATTTTAGATGTTATGAAGGTGGAGCCTCCAAGATTGAATACTTATGTTTTCAAGGAGAAGGAGAGAAAACAGACACACAGATATACATGCGTTCTCTCTGTTTCTTGCCACATAATGCCACATGACATCTCAAGATTTTGTCATGAAGAAGCCTACCTATGGTAAAGTGGCACAGTGAAGTGACTCTCTTCCCAAAGCTTGTGCCAAGCTTTTTGGACTTTCCGCTCTCAAACCTTTAGGAAAATGAATATCTTTATTTCATAAAGTTAGTCTCTCATAAGCATTTTATAGCTACAAAAAACTGACTATTAAAGCTCAAAAGATAGTTTTCCCATTGAAATTAAAGGCAAATGACTTCCTTCTTGTTTCAACTCTCATACTATAAAAGAACGCACTATACAGGGTCCATTGAGTGCCACTTTTTTTTTTTTTTTTACTTTGCTATACGGTTTGTTGTTGATTTCAATTTTAAAAGCACCTCTGAAGTATAGTACTGAATTAATTCCTGTGCTCCTAAAGGGAAGAAATCTGTGACGTACCTTATTAGAAAATATATACATTTATTATATAAGCTACCTTCAGGTTTTACTTATAACACTATTAACGGTGAGTCCCATGCTATCAAATCAGCAATATATTATTTTAAACTGTCCTTAAGATGAAATACATATGTAAAATAAAATAATACATTGATTGCTAGATGAAAAATACAACCAAATCTTCTCAGGAACCTACCTGAATATTTCTCTTAAAAGTAATGTTCGGTATTTGCTCTTTCAGTATTTACAGTGAGCTACAGAATATAACTACCATGAATAATGAAATGACTATACATATACACACACAAAACCTTTACAAAAATATTTAACACATGTTTATGGCACTATTGTTCATAATAGAATCTGGAAACAGTCCACTTTAGCTATAAAGATATGAATAAAAAAAATATGAATAAAATATTTTATTTTACCCATACAAGGCAACACACTATTAATGGACACATGTGAAATAAAACTCTAAAATATTCTGCTGAGTGAAAAAATATGAACAGAAACATATTATGTATAAATCATTTATATGATGTTATAGAGTATACAAACCAAACCATAATGATAGGAAACAATAACTGCTTAAATAAAGAGCCGAGAGAGGGAAATATTGTGATATTCATCCAATTCCATACTGTGAATGTATATTTGTCATTTTATATCAATTATAACCCAATGGAGTTAATTTATTTAAAAGTTTAAAATATAAAAAAATAATGAGTATGATTGGACAGATGAAATCTTCGGTAATATAGATGAAAGAAATAGTAGAATAGATTAAGACTATTAGGTGTAAAAATATATAGAGAGAATTTTTTAAAAATTTCTTCACTCTACAGATTTGCATGGAAATACCACTAAGATGAGTAATGCAGGAGTCTGTTTTTGAGTGAAAGATATATTTATGTTGATATTCTTGATATATTTCAACATGTGGAATTATAGTTTTTAGGTAGCAAACACACACACACACACACACACACACACACACATACACACTTTATCTAAAATAGATTGTCTTAGTTACTTTTTTCTCATTGCTGAGACAAAACACCCAACACCCAAAGTTAGGGAAAGAAAAGTTTATTTGGCTCACAGTTCATAGAGGTTTCAGTTCACAATCAGCTGGATCCAAGGCAGGGTGGCACAGCAAACAGGCAGAAGGCAGCAAGGCAGGCAAGGGCGGGTGGCATAGATGAGGCCTCTTTCTGTCCCTTATACCTCATCAAGGCTATCTGCCTTTAGGGTGGGTAGCACTCCCACCCTTTATCCTAGTATCACATCCTTGATCCCAGCAGAACTATGCCAAACCAATCAGTGGCCTAATTTAGTAATTACACACTCTAGATCCAGCCACACCTATGACTACATGAGGCTTTGGGGTGACATTTAGTCACAAACCATAACATAGATCTACTCTATGGACTACTTATATTATTGTATGTACTTAGTGTAGTATGTACTTAGTGTATAGTAGTATAGTACTTAGTTTTCTAGTAGTATATACTTAGTATACTATTTTGTATAGTATAGTAGTACTTAGTATAGAACGTAGTTAATATCTGTTGAAATTAATTCTCTTGAATAAGCTGTGGTCAATTCAAGCAAAAAGTCATACAAATATTTTTTTGAAAAATATTTTTAAAAACATATTTTTATGCAAAAATAAGAGTTTTCTGCACAGGTTTGGAGTCCACTGTATTTGTCGTAGTCCTTTTTTTTTTTTTTTTTTTTTTTTGGTGCTGAGGATCGAACTCCCAGGCAAGCACTCTAGCCACTGTGCTAAATCCCCAACTCCAGTCCTTCCTTGTATTCTTGAGGACACGTTGTAAGAGTTAAAATCTATGGGTCCGACAGGCCAAATTGTTAATCCAAATTCCTTTGGAAGTATTTTAGCATTTTGACACATAGGCATCTAGTTACTTCCTCATTAAATAATCACAAACAAAGGCTTTTGTTAGAAACAGTCTTTCCATATCTGTCAGTATTAGATGTGCTAATTCTATTTTCTCATTTTTTTGGTACATGCTTGTGGTGCAAGATAAATAAATTCCCTCAGGGGGAGTTTGTACATACACAACGTGAATTTTGATCCTTTTCTGAAAATTTAACTCCAATACTATGTTTAGTGCCATCTTCCTCTACTTAATTGAGTCTGTATTAAAATTCTCTAATATAATAAGCCGAGTGTCAATAGAAACACCTTAAATCTTATTTTATGGCTTGCCTGGCTAAAATTTATTTGTGTGATGTATTTAAGAAGGTTTTAAGCCTTAATGCCTGAAAAGGCTATTTTTCAGAGCCACTGAACACTGTTTACTTTGATCATACTTTGAAAGGCTTAGCTAAAACGTATGCTTAACATATAAAACCTGTACCTAAGATGAAACAAATTAATATTTACATTTTCACCAGCCGGTTCAACTATGAGTATGCTGCCTGTTGGCGTGCAGTCTTCCCTTTAATCTGTAAAAGGGTATGGTGTTTACAGTATGTTGTAATGGCGTAACCAAGGTCAGCAACGGTCTCATTTCAGTACTGGGGGCAGAAACTATTTCTGATAATAATGGCAAGAATGGACTGAAAGAGAGTATAGGCTTATGGATTGTTGGAAGTTCTGGAATCACCCCAAAAGTTGCCCAGTAGTGAATATATGTGTGTGTGCCTGAGTGTGTGTACGTGTGTGTGATGCATATATATGTGATATATATTGAATATATATATGTTATACAGTGTACACATACATATATTGAGAGTGTCTAATTTGTATGCTCATAGCCATGTCTATTTATCTTTTCTCAAATTGTCTTCTCTTTATATAGCATTCTACACACAGCTAGTATGAAAAGCTATGTTCTAAAGTAAATCCATATCGTACTGTATTAGGTATCTTACATTTCTTTCCTTTTTAAAGAGAAATCTACTATATCTATAAAATGATAAGCTCTAGCTTAGGAAAATATTTTAGTTTTTTCTGTTTTGTTTTGGGGAGAGTGCTGGGGCTCAAACTCAGGGCCTTGCCCTTGCTAGGCGTGCACTCTACCACTTCAGCTAAATTCTCAACCCCTTTGTTTCAGTTTTTTCGGAAAATTTGTCCAGTATTAAGATAAAACAAATGATCAAGTCAAAAAACATGACAACTAAATTTGCCTTTGTATCAATTTAAACATTTTTCTGGGCTTCTCTTAAATATGAATTGGAATATTGTTAGAAATAACAATAAAAATATTGTTAAAAATAACAACATTTGTAAAGCTCACTCATTTCTATGTTAATAGAATTCCATGAGTATGCATAATTATTAATAAGAATAGATTTTAATGCATGCTGTAATTAGTGTAGCATATTTAGAATTGACACTTTAAACTTTACCATAATTTTTATGTCTCTATACAATAAGCTAAGAGCTGAAAAACTGGGACTCGATTTTGTGTGTGTGCTTCTTTTGCAATGTGGGGTAATTACAAAAAGAAGCTCTCATGATAACTTCATAAAAGTCTATTTCAATTAGGATTTTCAGGGGGAATAGAAATGCACTAAACTTCAGTTGGATTTGTTTTAGAAGCATTTAGTATAGTCTGACACTGTTCCTGTATAAACTGTTATGATCTCAAAAATGACAATACATTTGTATATGAACATCTATTATTATACTGGACATATCTGTTTACACAGAATGACAGATATATAGACATACTCATATTCTCCTGGACATCCTCATGTACATGCTCATGTACATTTTTTCTATGAAATCTAAGCAAGTGTGTCTGGTATTCTTATTATTGTTATTCATGACATGCACTAAAACACATATTCCTCAAATAAGAGAGGCAAATCAACTTGGTACAAAACGAAAGATCTCTATGCATAGAACATTTAATATTTCAAGAGAAAAAGCAAAGTTTGTAGTTTCTTTGTGATACTCAGAGACGCCCCATGTGAATTTAATCCAGTCTTTCTAGTTTAGTGCAAATGTGGTTATCTAAAATGCTGCAGATTTTTTTTTTTTTTTTTTTTTTTTTTTTTGGTGCTGGGGATCAAACTCGGGTCCTTGTGCTTGCAAGGCAAGCGCTCTAACCACTGAGCTAAATCCCCAGCCCCTAAAATGCTGCAGATTTAAGTGAATTTGAGTTCTGTTATGAAAAGTTTGAGCATTGTCCTCAGAGACGACACTCCCTGGCACAGCTTCAAGGAAAGAGTGTGTGATTGCCTAAAGATTAGAAATTCTGATTGCATTACGCTTTCATCGTTCTGTGGGATAGGCTTGTTGTCTGTGCTGCGTAGAGAAAAAGAAAGGGTGACAGATCTATCCCTGAGTTTTCCTGGAAGCATAGGAACGACGAGGCTGTATACTTTCAACATAGTGTTATGTTTTTTAAGTACTAGGTACAATAGCAATAAAGAAACCATTTTTTTAACCTCTTTGTGTGTTATCATAGTGAAAATATATGGTGCTTTTATTGATTATCATTTAAATAAACATTGACTATTTTCAATTTCTTCTTTTTCTTTTCTTTTCTTTTTTTTTTTTTTTGACTTTTCCATTTCATTAGAGAAGTTGGCATGGCTAAACAGAATTCCAGGTTTATTTTCTCTACCTTGGGAAAAAGGTATGTGATCTGATGGGCCACATAACATGGTGCCTCATGTGTCCTTCTTGTCTTCTTTCCCTTACCTCGGGGTTACATGGGGAGTGGGAAAGACCTGAGGACCTTGGAAGACATGCAGTCAGTCACGGGAACACAGGAACCAGCAGAGGTCGTAACACCCCTTTCTCTGTCTGGCTGTCAGGTGGAAATCAGTACTAAACGCGGCCCTGTGTCAGCCTTTCTGTAGTCAAAGGTGGCTCTTCTGAAAGTGAGAGAAGACAGCCTGGACTCCTAGTGTCTTTATTCTCAGGTAATACAGGAAACATTCAGGAGTTGTTATAGGCCACACAGGGGAGGTGAGTGCATGGCTTTTTCTGTGCTTTGAATGTTTTTGTCTCCTCCAAAATCCACGTGTTGGGCACATAATCTCAGATGCAGTAACGCTTTCAGGTGGAGCCTACTGGAAAAGGGCTTGATCATGAGGTTCCACTGACACAAGGGACTTCATGCATTTCTCTTGTCGGCCTTCCTCCTTCGGCCGTGCCGTGTGAGCAAGAAAACCCTTGCCGGATGCTGGCGCCAACTTGGGTTTCCCAGCCTCCAGAATGGTGAAAAATTAAATTCTTCCCTTTGTAAGTTACTCTCAGCTATTCCATTAAAACAACAAAAACAACAACAGAATATGACAGCTACAAAGTCTACCGTGAGATTTCTGTGGCAAATTGGTGTTAACGCAAAAGTGAAGAAGTAGGAACAAACCAAGTGGGAAAGGTAGATGTGGTTCAGCAAGAGTCTATAGGGTGAATGGTAATTACTCCAATAAAAAGGTAAGACAAATAGAGGCTTGTAAGGGAGAAAACACCCTCCTCCAAAATGAAGTATACATCTTTCTTTGGTGGTTTTTAAAAGGGGGAAGTTGGCAAGATCTCACAGACACAAAAACTCACATCTTGCTAACAATCCAAGCTCAAAATATCATTGAATTTCTCTTCAACACTATATGCCCAGAAATGGTTCTTTAGAAGGGCAAAATCAAAAGGGAGAGGCCTTGCTGGATCAAGTATTTGCCTGCATATGACTCTGTGCAGACTAAAAGGAAGAAATTTCCTGAATTATTCTAAATTTTGAGCAGAAAAGCAGAAATTAATATAACTGATGTGTAGATAATAGAGAAGTTATATTGTCTTTACAAATTTTAGTGTTATACATCAAAATTGGGCCTTCATTTTAGTGTCACAGTGCAAAGTAATTGAAAAATCACTTTTAATGCAGGACATAGAGAATCTCAACAGAAAAGAAAGAGTGGGAACAACAAGAAGCATGAAAGGAGAAAATGTTTAGAATATTTGTGTGTGTGTGTATGTGTGTGTATGTGTGTCTTTGTAGGAAATTAAAAGTTCCTAGAACCTTAAAATCTTCTGGTTTTTACTTACCCAGAGACTTCAGTAGAATAGGTAAGAATTAGAAGTATGCTTCTCTTATCATCCATTCTGCCATAAAAGGTAACCATGGCCTAAATCTTTTTAATGCAATAAAAGATTTTTTACTGCCTATGATATTATTCTTTTCAGAAAGTGACAGGTGACAATGTTCATTATTGGCCTGTCTGACAGCAAGTGCTAATGAACTAAGATTTTCCTGATCTGTTTAATGTAGTTTAAAAGCAATAAATTCATAGCTAGTGAATGACTCTATCAGCAGAATGAATTATGGATTTATGTACAGTATGTCAGATAAAAAAATCACCATAGTATATATTTTAAAATAACACTGTCTAAAAAGAGGACAAGAATTTCAATTATTAGAAAATCGTGTTATAGTTTTTCATTTATATATGATAATAGAACTATTTTAATATTGTGATGTACTGGTGCATGTGTTTGATTTCCTGTCTCTATCTATATATTATCTATCTGTCTATCTGTCTGTCTATCTATCTATCTGTCTATCTATCCATCTGTCTAACCTGTCTAATTTCATGAGAGAGAGAACCAGCAAAGGGGGAGTTGTTTAATTCTCTTATCATAAAGTCCTACTTTTTGGTGCACTCAGAAGTTTTTGTTGTCAAAATTTTTTTGTTGGAATGCTATAGTGTTCAAAAATCTATAAATGGTTAAAATATATCTTGACACATGTAGGATTAATTCAAAATAATCACGTGGTTATCTCTGCTGACTCTGATATTGAATCACAGACAGTGACACCTTTAACAAAATTGTTAATGTAATTTTGACCATTCCTGAAAAGTAGAGAAACATAATGCTCAGAGGCTTATGCTGCTCTCAAGATTTCAATTATTTAAAGATTACTTATTTAAAGATTATTGCATTACAAAAGTTTATTAAGGGCACAATAGGGAGAAATAAAACTAGGAAAAAATTCACAAGAAATTAAATTCTGAAGGATCATTAGGTACCTTATTATTAGGGTTAGTAGGCAATTGATGAAATCTTCAAAAAACCTGAAATAGTCTAAGGGCCTTAGGGGGTTGATTTAGAATGTGAAATCATTCCCACACTTCTATTTCCCTAATTTACATAATGAATTAATGCTTAAGATTAAAAGATTTTAAACTCCCAGTTCTTGTATTTGGTTCTTTACAAGAACACAGAGTTTAAAAATAGCACAAAATATTGCATATTCTATCTTTCATAAGATGACTCAGTGAAAAATGAATTATTGTGAAAAATTTTTATTGTGAGTCTTCTACCAAGTAATTTTGACAGGAAATGAATTGGTTTTATTGCTATTTAAATTTGTAATTGCAGTTATTATGTGTTATACAAAGAAAAAAATATGTATAAGTAGTCCTCCCAGATGACTACACAGTTTTATTCAATTAAGAATTCTATAAATTTCACATCACTATATGTTAAAACATAAGATGATGCTGGAAGTACAATCTTTCTGAAAGCGGTTTTCTTAGAAGGAAAAACTTGGATGTTTATATATGTCATTTTCTTGTCACAGGGACAAAATACTTGACACCTGCCATGTAAAGGAGCAGTTTATTTTGGCCCCCAGTTTCAGTACATGGTCTGTTGACTCCAAAACAGAAATAGCATGGCAGAGGGGCAGGGTAGAGAAAAGGTGCCCAATTTATGGCAGCCAGGAAGAAGAGGGAGAAGGGAGTATTGAGAACAAGAGTACACCCTTCCAAGTCGTACCCCGAGTGACCTGCCCCTTTCACCATGCTCCACCTCCTATTGTGAAACTTTTGGGGGCAATTTTACATCTCAACCATAACAGTATGTAGCAAAGTGCTTGAAAGACTTGAAAATTCTCAAAGCCAGAAAGCAATACAATTATTTCCTGAGACATTTTCACTAACATGAAAATTGTGAATTTTACGTAATCATATTGTTCTGGTTTATATGTAGATGTCCTCCCAAAGCCTTCTGCACTCATGGGTGGGACTTTTAGAGGTGGCTGGATCACAAGTGTGTGGTACTGGATTAAGGGCCTGATAACTGGATGAATCCATTGATTGATTTAACATAGTTCTGGCTGTGGCTGGAAGAATGTACTGAAGGCAAAAGTCCCACCCTGGGTGTAAATGGCACCAATCAATAAGCCTTCCATATAGCCTGGATGGAATATAGAGGAAAAGGGGGAAAGGAAGGCTAGCTGCTTTCTGCTTCCTGCCTGCCATGCCCCTGTGCCATACTGCCCTGCCTTGGAGCCAGCCGATCAACGATTGAAACCTGTACAAACTGAGCTAAAACAAACCTTTTCTCTTTAGTTTGTGGATGTTTGGTATTTTGCATCAGCAACAAGAAAGTAGCTAAGACATGTACATTCTTAATAATCAGTGTTTTTAAACATTTCTTGAGTTACATAAAATCAGAATTCTTTAATCCAGTTTAGCCACCAATAAATAGCTTATTAGAAATGAAAGCATTTCATGCATTATTCATGATATTTTTAGATTGCATATTTTGACTTGGATTATTTTAAACATCATGACTAATATTGAAGAAGTATGTAATGTTTTCTAAAGTGTCCATCTGAAACATCAGTGCATATAAAGTAATACCTGAGATGGTAAATTTAAGAGTAAGCCTTTTTATAACTGATTTCAGTAAAAAAAAAAAAAAGCATTTTGGAATTAGTATATCATTTATTTTGTTTTGTTTTTGGTGCTGGAGATTGAACTCAAGGCCTTGTGCTTGGAAGGCAAGCACTCTAACCACTGAGCTAAATCCCCAGCACTGTGTCATTTATTTTGGTTTAGATCAAGAATATCCCTCAAAAGCCTCATCCATTCCAATTAGAGCTTTCAAAAGATAATTAGGTCATGAGGGTGCTTTTTCATCTGTAGGATAATCCACCAAAGAGTTCAGAGCTGAATGTGCTGTTAGGAGGCAGGACCTCCTCTGAAGAGGTAGGTTCCTGGAGGCAAACCCTGGAAGGACATATCTTCCTGGCTCCTCCGTTCTATCTCTGCTTCCTGACTGACGTGCACAGCTGTACTCCACACAGCCCCTTCAATGATGCCCTCAATTCTCCACACAGAGCTCGTTTAGTCTTCTTGCTTCTCTTTTCTATACAAACTCATTTTATATGAACATACCATTTTCCAAACTACTCTATCAGAAATAATTCTTTCAGATAAAATCCCCTACTTTCTCAATTCAAACTACTGTTTTACTATTATCTCATACAAATAAAAGTATTGTCACATTTTAAGAATCTGACAGTGACAGTATCTCAGTTCTCCTCCAACTTAACTATTTGAGTATTTAACTACAATATCTGACTGTGGTACCTACCTTTTCCTCTTTGTTCTTTCTTTTCTGTTTTAAGTGCTTACTATGTTTTTGTTATAGTGGATGAGCAGGGAACAGCAAAAAGCCAAAATTTTAATGCAAATACGATCCATTTCTTCCCATTTTCTATTTCTTAATTGGAGTTTTACTCTATAATAAGCTAATGTTTTTCTTACTACTGAAACTTGAGGTTCTTATATGTGGCTCTTCCATTTTCATCTACTTATCAAACACTTTTTATTCTGGTGTATGGCAAAAACTTAGCTTGCTTTTTCTTTCCATCTTTTCTCTTCCTAAAACTAGTCCTATGTCCATTGACTTATTCTTTTGATACTCATGCAATCAAATTTATGTTTTATGATTACAAATCCCTTTTAATAATTCTGATGGAAAGTTTCCTTATCAGTTAGCTGAAATTTCTTTCCAAATATCAGGTCAATATTTGTGTAACCTAAACTACTCTATACCAATGAGCTGTCTTATGCAGAAATCCTAAGTTTTGTAACTGATATGAAAGTATTAACCTGCTTTATAAAATCTAGTTGAGATGTGTCTCAGATCTTACTTGATCCATATCCCTTACAGCTATTAATCTCACAGTTATATTTATTTGTGGATAACAGATTTTTTCTGCATTCTTTTTTTTTAACCAAGAACATGTATTGGTATGTTGTATACATAATGATCATATTCGACAAAGATATTTTGTACCCATACATGACATAGCTTGGTTTTCTCCCCAGTTCCCCACCCATCGCTTCTCTTCCCACCCTTCCCTATTTGCAGCAGGATTATTTACATTTTTTATTTTCTCCTTTCTTTTCTTTTCTTCTTCCTTCTTTTCTCCATTCTCTGTATCTAGTTCTCCTCTCTTTTGAATAATTTTTTTTATGTAATATCTATTATGCCTCTTTGTCCTTATTTACACTTATGGTTTCTCATATCAGAGAAACAACTTGATGTGCACTGATGAGTGTCTGATTTGTTTCACTTAAAAGTATGTTCTCAAAGTGCATCCGTTTACCTAAAAATGTCTCTAGTTTATCCTTTTTTATGGCTGAGTAGTACTCCATTATGTAGAAAAACTACATCTTCTTTAGCCATTCATTAGTTGTTGGGCATTTAGGTTGTTTCCAAGACTTAACTATTATAAATTGTGTTGCTATGAACATGGTTCTGCATATAATGCTGTGGTTGTGCATTTATTGCTGTGGTATGATGTTTTCAGTTCTTCTGGGAAGATACCAAGAAGAGGAATAACTGGGTCAAATGGAACCTAATTGTAGTTTTTTGAGGAATCTCCACACTGAATTCCACAGTGGCTGGACCAATCTACATTCCCACCAACAGTGGAGGAGGGTACCTTTATCCCCACAGTCCCACCAACACTTGTTATTGATTGATTTCTTGATAATAGCTGTTCTTTCTGGAGTGAGATGGAATCTTAGCATTGTTTTGATTTGCATCTCTTGAATGACCAATAATGTTGAACACTTTTTCATGTTGCTATTTTTATTTGTTCCTCTGAGAAATGTTTATTCATTTCAGATGCCCATTTTTGGATAGGGTCTTTAAATTTGGGGAGTTTGATTTTTTTTTTGAGTTCTTTATATATTCTAGATGTTAGACCTTTGTCTGAGGGACAGCTGGCAAAAAATTTTTCCCAGTCTGTCAGTTTTCACACTGCTCCATTGGTGATTTCTTTTGCTATACAAAAACCTTTTAATAGGATGTGTTCCCAAGCAGTGATTCATTGTATTGTTTCCCATGCAGTCTGGGTTCTGTTCATAAATTTTTTTCCTACCCCTGTGTCTTCAAGAGTTCTTCCTATTCTATTCTCTAGTAGATTTAGTGTGTCTGTTTTAATGTTTAGATATTTGATCCACTTTGATATTAGCTTCGTACATGGTGAAAGACATGTATCTAGTTTTAGTTTCTGGCATGTGGCAAGCCAATTTTTCCAGTACCGTGCATTTCCAGTACCTTCCTTCCAGTAAGGGTGTTTGGCTCCTTTGTTGAAGATGAGGTACTTGAATGTGTTTGGAGTTGTTTCTGTATCTTCTAGCCTGCTCCATTGGTCCTTGGGTCTGTCTTCGTGCCAGTACCATGCTGTTTTTATCACAGTAGCTTTATAGTATAATTTCAAGTCAGGGATTGTAATGCCCCCTGCCTTATTCCTGTTGCCAAGGATTGTTTTTGCTATTATTGGTCTCTTCTGGTTCCAGATGAATTTCATGATTGTTTTCTCTAATTCTGTGAAGTATGTAATTGGTATTTTGATTGGAATTGCATTAAATCTGTATGGTAATTTAGGAATTATGGCCATTTTCACTATGTTGGTTCTTCCCACCCACGAGCATG
Organism: Hystrix cristata; assembly: GCA_004026905.1. Lineage (NCBI taxonomy): Eukaryota > Metazoa > Chordata > Mammalia > Rodentia > Hystricidae > Hystrix > Hystrix cristata. The sequence continues at coordinate 51,760 of PVJO010002021.1, forward strand.
GGATGTCTTTCCATTGTCTGATATCGCTCTCAATTTCCTTTTTTAGAGTACTATAGTTTTTAATGAAAAGATCTTTTACTTGCTTTGTTAGATAGATTACTAAGTATTTCATTTTTTGATGCAATTGTGAAAGGTATCTCTTGTCTTATTTCTTTCTCAGTGAGTTTGTTATTGGTATGTGGGAATGCTATTGACTTTTGGATGTTGACTTTGTATCCAGATACACCTCTGAATTTAGTTATTAAATCTAGAAGTCTTTTGGTGGAATTTTTGGGGTCTTCAATGTAGAGTATCATGTTATCTGTGAATAGTGATAGTTTAACTTCTTCCTTTCCTGTCTTTATTCCTTTTATTTCTTTCTCTTGCTTGATTGCTCTGGCTAATGTTTCTAGAACTATATTGAATAATAGTGGTGATGGTGGACAACCTTGTCTTGATCCAGGTTTTACTGTGAAAGCTTCCAGTTTCTAACCATTCAGTGTGATGTTGGCTGTTGGTTTGTCATAGATGGCTTTTATCAGATTTAGATATAGACCATGTGTTCCTAATTTCTGTAGAGTTTTTATCATGAATGGATGTTCGATTTTGTCAAATGCTTTTTCTACATTTATTGAGATTATCATGTGGTTTTTGTCTTGATTCTGTTGATATGGTGTATTACATGTATTGGTTTGAGAATGCTGAACCATCCCTGCATCCCCGGGATGAATCCTGCTTGGTCATTGTGTATAATCTTCTTGATAATTTGTTGCACTCTGTTTGCCAGTATTTTATGGAGAAATTTTGTATCTACATTCATTGGAGAAATTGGTCTGTAGTTCTCTTTTTCGGTTGTATCTTTTTCTGGTTTTAGTACCAGGATAATGCTTGCTTCCAGGAATGATTTTGGAATGATTTTGCTTCCTTTTCAATTTCATTAAAGAGTTTGAGGAAATGTGGTATTAGATTATCTCTTAATTTCTTGTAGAATTCAGCTATGAAACTGTCAGGACCTAGGCTTTTCTTTGTTGGTAGCTTTTAAATTACCTTTTCAATTTCAATGGCTGATATTGCATTATTTAGTATTCTTATGTCATCTTGATTCAGTTTTGATAGCGCATAAGTTTCTAAGAATCTGTCCATTTCTTCAGTGTTTTCCATCTTGTTTGAGTATAGGTTCTTGAAGTAGGTTCTGATGATCCTTTGGATTTCTGTAGGGTCAGTTGTGACTTCACCCCTTTCATTTTTTATTGCATGGATTTGGATTTTTTCTTTCTTTTTTTTTGATAAGATTTGCTAGGGGTTTGTCTATTTATTTTAACCTTTCAAAGAACAAACTCTTTGATTCTTGAGTCTTTGTATTGTTTTCTTAGTCTCAATTGCATTAATTTGGGATCTGATCTTAATAATTTCCTCTCTTGTACAAGCTTTGGGTTTGATTTGTTCTTCTTTTTCTAGACGTTTGTGGTCCAACATTCAGTTGTTTATTTGAGCTCATTCTGTCTTCCTGATATGGGAGTTCAATGCAATGAATTTCCCTCATAGCACAGTTTTCATTGTATTCCATAGGTTCTGGTATGTTTTATTGACATTATCATTAATCCATACAAATGGCTCAATTTCTTCTTTAATTTCTTCTGTGACCCAGCTGTTGTTCAGAAGGATGTTATTTAGTTTCCATGTGTTTATATTACCATTGAATTCTGGTTTTATTGCGCTATGGTCTGATAGTATGCATGGGATGATTTCAATTCCCTTATATTTAGTTAAACATGCTTTATGAGCTAGTATGTGGTCTACTTTGGAGAACGTCCCATGTGCAGTTGAGAAGAATGTGTATTCTGCTGTTGTGGGGTGGAACATTCTGTAGACGTCTGCTAAATCCATTTGTTCACAGATTTGATTCAGTTCTGATATTTCTTTGTTAATTTTTGGTCTAGTTGATCTGTATATTTGTAACAGTGGAATATTGAAGTCTCCCATTATAATTGTGTTAGTGTTTATTTGATCTTTCATGTTCCTTAATATTTGTTGTATGTAGGTAGGTGCACCAATATTTGGTGCATAAAAATTAATGATTACTATTTCTTCCTCTTGGAGTTTTCCCTTGAGAAGTATGTAGTGACCTTCTCTGTCCCTCTTGATCAGTCTTGGTTTGAAGTTCACTTTTTTGAGATTAGGATAGCTACCCCTGCTTTTTTCTGGGTTCCTGTTGCATGAAATACTGGTTTTTACCCTTTAATTTTCAGTTTATGGACTTTCTTTTGAGTTAAATGTGTCTGTTGTATGAAGAATATTGATGGATCTTGTTTCTTGATCCATTCTGCTAGTATGTTTCTTTTATTTAGTGAGCTGAGACCCTTTACACTGATGGTTACAGCTGTTATATATTGACTTATTGTTGTCATAGATCTTTTCTGTTGTTGGTTCTGTGTTTCACCACAGTTTAGTTGTTTTCTTGGCTGGTGGATTCTTTTTATTAGTGTCCTTGTAATTACAGTTTCATTTTTCATTTTCTAGGATATCCTTCAAAATATTTTGTAGAGATGGTTTGGAGGTCATGAATTTCTTCAGTTGTTCTTTGTTGTGGAAGTGTCATATTTCATTGTTGAATCTGAAAGAAAATTTGGCTAGGTACATCAGTCTAGGTTGGAAATTGTTTTCTTTTAAGGCCTGCAATATTTCGCTGCTGGCTTTCCTTGATTTAAGGGTTTGTGTTGAGAAGTCCACTGTGATTCTGATAGGTTTACCTTTGTAGGTGATTTGTTTATTTTTTTTTTCCTCTAACAATTTTCAGCATTCTTTTCTTTTGTTGAATTTCTGGAATCTTGATTATTATGTGTCTTGGTGTAGGTTTATTTTGATCATGAGCAATTGGGGTTCTATATGCCTCACTTATTTGTATGTCAAGTTCTCTTCTCATGCTTGGGAAGTTTTCCGTCATTACTTCTGTAAATAATCTTTTTATATCCTTTGTACTGTCTCCTCCTTTTCATTCAGTCCAATCAATCTTATGTTGTTCTTCTTTGCATCATCTTGCGGTTGTTGTATTGAGTTTTCATAGTCTCTAGCTATTTTTAAGAAGTTTTCCTTATCATGGTCATGAAGTGCAGTCCTGTCTTCTAGTTGTGAGATTCCATCTTCACTCTCATTTAATCTACTGTGGATACTTTCAAGACAGGTTTTTATTTCTTCAATATCTGTTTGGATCTGTTTCATGGGTTCCATTTCTTTCCTGAATTGAGCAGTCAAGTTTTCCATTTTTTTTCTAAGCTCCTTTATTTTTTTGGTTTTTTTTTTTTTTTAAATCTGTGTCTACTCTAAATTCACTAATCAGGTCTTTCATTATGACCATCATCTCTTTCTTAACTTGCCTAATTATTTCTAATCTGATGTTTTCTCTGTCCATCATCATCCATCTGTTTTTTAACTTCTGCTGCTATCATTTCTGAAAGTTTGGATGGATGTTTTCTGATTTCCTCTATTTCATTGTCCTCTGGATTTGTTCTGGGTGGGCTGGGGGCCTGGGTTTTGTTTTTTTACTTCTGGGCCTCATCATTTTCTTTGGGTCTATAAGTATTTTCCACCTTTTAGTTTCAGTGTTGATTTTTATATTTTGTTTTTGGAAGGTTACTTGAAGACAGTCATCAATGTTTTCCAAGGAGAAGTCTGTTCCTTCGATGTCTTCTATGTGGTTCTTGACTTTTGTGTCTTTCTCAGGACCTTGGACTATGTTAATGTTTAGTACCCCAGTATTGCCAGATGAGCAAGTACAATTGGTTATAACCTGTATAATACCGTTGTTGCACTATTACATTACCAATAGCAATAGCATTAATTACATTCATGAAATTGACTGACTGTGGTAACTATTAACTTTGTATTTTTAACCATAGGAGCAAGGCCAACACAGTTATAAATCAGAATCCAATATAAACTGCAATTTGTATATAGTAGGCTTCCTGTTAGTAAAGTGGTTTTTACCATGTAAGTAGGGGAGTATTATGAGGGATAGGGAAAGTTAGTGAGGTCAATGAAGAGAGTTCTAGTCAATGCCAGGCTTAAGGATAAAAGGATGTTATTTATACTTTGAGAAACTTGTGTAGATAGTATAGGAAGAGTGAAGGGTGGGGGTAGTGGGTCAAACCATATATAATCTAGACAATATTCACTCATATGAAAAATGAAAAAGAGAGAGAAAACGAAAAGAAAAAAGAAAAATCAGAGCAATTGATTCAGGAAGGTGAGAGAGAGAAAAGGGAGTAGAGAGAAGAAAAGATATTAGCAAGGCAGGAGCCAATAAAAGTAAAATCCTAAACAACAGCAACAAGAAAGCATAGGTAGAAAAGAGAACACATCAGACAGGTAGTAGAATGAATAATAGAAAGAATAAAGAAAAAGAGAAATAAAACAAATATATATATAGTTACATATACATATACAAATATGTATAGTGTGATTTCTCTGATGTCCACCATTTCGTGGTTGTGAGCAGGCCAAAATCTGATTCTGTGCTTGTTAGCTCTATGGAGTCTGCAGTGGTTAGTGCTGTGTACTATGCCGATCCTGGCCTCCAGGATTGGAGTCTGGGGCAGTTTTCAACCTGCAGCTCTCTAGGAGAGCCTTGTTAGCCTTCCCATGTCTTCTTACCCTTTATGACTCTAAAACTTTCCTCAGTGACATAGGTATTGTTTATTCTACTAGGTAGTGAAGTCTTGGACCAGAAAAGAAGAAAAGAAAAAGAAGAAAAAAAAAGATAGAAAGAGGTTACTTGAGTTTCATCCTGCTGGTGCATGGGGGGAGCTGGCCCAGATTAGCAGCACTGGAGTGCACAGATCCACCAGCTCAAACCTCCATGTCTGTGGGGTTGATCTGTTCTTCATTCTTAACATGATATATTTTCATTTTATCTAGTGTTGATGGTTGAAGTTTGATATATAATTTTTAAGTAACTTGCCTAATGTCATGTAACCGTTCAGTCATAAACTTGAGTTTTGTTTCTGGCATCTGGCCTGAAATCTTTTGCTTTTCGTCACTAATGCACCAGCTAGATGCAAATTTTACATAGGTTGTAGAACAAAGCTACTTCATTAAAAGGCATAATATGTAATTTTCTACACATTTCCTGAAGTGCTTTTCTCATTAGGTACACAATTTTACCTGTTATATTACATGATAAAAATACTAACTATAGTCTGTTTTTCCTTTTCAGACAAAGAATTTCATTGGTTGATGCTAAGTTTTAAGCATATGCCCTTGCTAAAATTTTATCTGTAATGTCTTGGGACACCTGTCTAGTTCAGTAAAATAACTCAAGGATATTGAGGCTGCTTTAATATATACACATAAACGCTACTATGAGGTTGAAGTTTTTCAATTTTCATATAATTGTAATGTGTGGACATAGTGTCTTGTCACTCTTCCATTAGGTTTAATGATATTACTACAAAGAATTTGATAGCTATAGACATATCATGCTATTTCTTAGCATCTTAATATTCAGCAAGGTATTCCAGTTTCTGTTCATGAGATGAGAATGAAACAGCTGTTGACAATTCATGGCATATGGACTTACATTTTCATTACAATGTGTTTTCATACGAGCATGCTGGAATCTCTTACAGTGAAAGCTTCCATTGTGCTTCCCAGAAAATAAGACCTAACTGGAAAATAAACTTCAGCTGTCATTAATAGCTGGTTGTTACCATGGTGATGGCCAGTGTCATGCAGATTACATCTCACTATTCTCTTGCTCATTGGCTACTCTGTAATGGCAAAGAGTGCAAGGATAGGCTGATTAGGGTTGGCATTTTTGATCTCTAGTTACATTTTATTTTGGGGAAAACACAGTATTCATGGCCCAAATAACTAGAACATAAGAATACGTCCTAATAAATATACATAATTTATAAAATGCATTTTCTTACAATTCTCTGAAATTTATATAAGTGTAACATATATTAGCTATTACTACATTTTTCCTTGATGATTTAAGGAAAAATACATTCATTTCATATTTACAACATAAAGCCATATGTTTCATTGTTGACCTTTGGCATTAAAGGAACTGCTTTACATAAATAATTATTTCATAAAGATTAGGAAAAAAGTAAAAAACTGACAAAGGAAATCAATAATAAGATCTTCATACTGGAATAGTTTTTCCTCAGTTATACTTTGTCAAAGAATCTTTAACAATGGAAGGAAAGCAAAATTTTCTTTTAAGTGATCAACATATCTTACAATGATTTTGGTTATTTGAAATACTTTTGAAATGTATAACCCAAATACAATATACTTTGTTAGAATATGAGACACTTGAGTTTGATAATTATTTATGAATGAAATTTCAGTGATATATAAACTTTCATGGTTACACATAAAACATTGTTTGACATAACCAAATTATGATAAGTTGTCATTTTATACACTAATTGGATCATTACTACTTTGTGTAGCTCTAATTTATTCACAAAATGTATTAGGAAAAAATCTACTATTTATGTATTTTTCCAATTCAATTTCTAAATTAAAATAACCTAAAACCAGAATAAGAACTTCATGACAGTAAGTGTACTAATTTATTGTTGTGATCTAACACTTAGTATAAACATGACGTTTTTCAAAAACATAAATACTTGATGAATGATTTTGAGTCATAGGAAGAATGTATTGACAAAAGTTAGGTTTTGATTAAAGAGAAGTATGCATTTTTCTTATACTAATGGCATTTTGACATTTATTAAAATACAGAAGAATCAGAATAGATCACTGGAAAAAAGGCAATGCTAAATGAATTAAGTAATTCAATATTAATTTGAAATTATGAAAATACTAAGAGTAAACAAAGTTTTGTCATTGAACACATCAAAAGTTTTGTTTGTTTGTTTGTTTGTTTGTTTGCTAAGACTTGAAAAGCACTGGCAGCCAAGGTCAAAATGAACTAATTCACTTTTATCAAGTTAAAAAGGTGCTGCACAGAAAAGTCAACAGAGTAAGGAGAAGCTACAGGCTAGGAGAAAGTATTCACAAACTATCCATTTATAAGGTCAATATCCACTGTAAATAAGCAAATTAATTTAATAGTTAAAAAAAAGTTCGAGTTAAAAAACAAGCAATAATTAGTGCATTTTCAAAGGAAATATACTAATAGTATACGAAAAAAATGCTAAACATCACTAATTATCAAAGAAATGCAAATAATAACGGAGTTATAGCCTCATTTGGTAAAAATGGCTATTCTTGAAAAAGAAAGATAATGAAGGCTGGTGATTCTTTGGAGAAAAGAGAAGCCATGAATACTGTTGATCAGAATGTACATCAGTGCAGCCATTTCGAAAAATAGTATGGAATTTCATTAAAAAATAGAAAAATGAACTACCAGAAATCCTTCCCCTAAAATCAGTATGCACAAAAGATATCTGCATGCCCTTGTTCACTGCAGCACTACTCACAGAAGCCAGGAACAATAAACAGTCCACGTATTATGCAATAACTCATAAATCAACAAGGAAAATTCAGTACACATACACCATGGAATACTATTAAACCATATAAAAGAATGAACTCCTGTCATATACTGAAAAATGAATGAAATGGCAGATCATCATGTTATATAAAAGCAACCAGAAACAGAAAACCAAATACCACATGTTCTCACTTATATGTGAAATTAAAGAAAAAAAAAAGAAAGAATTGAGCTAGAGAAGTGGAGAGTGTGAGTGCAGTTACCAGAATCAAGGCCACATTGTGGGGAGCTGTAGCCTGGAAAACACTGAGTCAACAGGAATTAAATTACAGTTAGGAGAAATAAGTTCTGGTGCCCTATTCTACAGGATGGCGACAGCTAACACTAATGTATTACGTATTTCAGGGTAACTAGAAAAGTGTTTCTTAGATGTTGTCACCACAAAGAAATGATCAGATTTTGAGGTCATGGATGTACTAATTATCCTAAGGTGGAAGTTTTAAAATGTACACATGTATTGCAACCTCATACTGTCCTCCATAAACTTGTATAATTCTTATGTTTCAATAAGAAATAGAAGAGTAAAAAGAAATAGAAGAGTAAAATTTACCAAGTATGTAATTTATTTTAATTACTAGAAGTATTTAAAATGGTTAATGCATATAAAAAGCATTATTAAAAGAATTCTAAGTGATCAGATGTATTTTGTATAATTGAATAATTTCGGACTCTTTTGTGTATTCAGTTATTTAGTCATGTAAACTAAATGACTATCTTGGAGATCATTAAAGTGACATGATAAAAAATAATCACTTAAGTGTTGATAGCCAGAAGGTAAGAAAAAAGGGCACATGTAGAATATTTTCAGGTAAAAACAAGATGCCAATGGAAACTGTACTTCTTATGAGCAGAGTCACAGAGGACTCTTCTCCTCTGAACAGGGAAACGTGACAGAGAGATGAGGAGACAAATGCTACACTTGTATAAGAAACTCAGTGTATAGATGAAATGCAAAATGAACGACAGAAAATAAGAAAAAAGTTATTGCAACCCAGCATGTACAATGTATCTAAAAGTGTACCTTGATTTAGTATAATTGTCTTATGCGGCTTATGTTTTTTGGCTGCTAATCTGTATGTATGATAATTCACCTTGTAAGTACTTATAAATAAATAAGTCCAATGCTGGCAAAAAAGGGAGGGTGAAGGGGAAGGGAAAATAATTGAGGTGTGTTATGTACATGTACTAATTTCCTACAATGAATATGATCATTATATTTTGCAACCATGAATTCCTTCAAAGAGATGAGCAGCAGTTCAGAACTCAAATCTGTGGGACAACAGCCATAGTGCAAGAAAGAGTTTTTCTTAGAAAGTTTGGATACTGGACTAGAGAAAAGATGCTAACTATCGAGGTTTTCATAACCCAGAAAAAAAGGAAACAACATTGGTTGTAGTTGAGAAGAGCACCTGCCATGGTAGAGCTCAGCAAGGAAATATAAACATGCCCTATAATTGATACTCTCAAGACATAGTCACATTTTATTTTCTCCTGTGCTTCTATTTTAATATAGCCTGCTGACAATTCCTTTTGCTATTGCAGTTATTTCAAGAATACATAGTATTTGTTTATGTCAACCTGCACATTTTTGAAACTCATACTTGCAAAGCATGTAAAATTATAAACATATAGGCATTAAATAATTATCATACTTTACCGGCAACTAATATCTAGTACTGTTATCAAGTAATAATATTACAGTATATATTATATAAAAAGTTTGCTTTGCTAAATTTATATATGTTAGGCAAATGTTTACATATATGCAACTAAGTATACATACTTAGAACAAAATGTTTTCAAGTTACTTAGGCTTGCAGAAATAGAGTTCATGTATTTTAGCCATCTTCTAAACTATTAAATGAATTCATACTGAACAATATAAATTTGTGCAAGAAAAGAATCTCAAAGAGAGGTGCAGGTCTCTGGCAGGCGCTGGTGGAAAGGTCAGGATCGGTGCATGTGAAACAATAGACATGCTTTATTGGATTTGCTTATTGTTAAACATACATAAACATTCAGTTAAACTTGCCTTTATTTCCGTCCCTTCCTCAAATCCCTCAGACCCTAAACTGCAAAAAAGTAATAAAAATGTAAACGCAGAGAGAGACTAGAAGAGGCATAATTGGACAGGAGATATCAACACAATTTTGGAAGATAAAAAAACAAATGAGGGAAAACAGCTGATGTAGCACTGTGGGATAATTTGAAATTTAAATGCTTTCAGAGTTAGATTCAGAAAAGGAGACTTATTCACCTTACAGAAGCCAGGAATATTTTTTGTATTTTTATGTTTTTTACCTGGTACATAAAAACGCAACAATTGGATATACTTCTGGGATATCATATTATGTTTCAGTATAGTGTACCCTGCATAATGTTTATATCAGTGTAAACGTATCTCCTGAGAGATTTATCATAAGCCAGAAAATAGTTGGAGAACTTTAGAATCTGTTTCCTCTGTAATAGCCAACAGAGGAAGGCGCAAGATTCATGCATAGACCAAAATTAGGGACGTAAAATTGATCTGTATTATAAGGCTTGTACTAAAAAATTTCAATAATGCCTCATAGGATTATAGGCTTCCAGGATTATCGGCTCCCAAGGTAAAGAGGCTATATATGATAGTGTTCATTGATTGTAAAGTAAAAAATAGGCTAAAATGTTAAATTTAAAGTGGTATAGCAAAAGCATGTTTTTCCTTTTCTCTCAAGACAATATAGATAAAAAATGCGTGAGTAAAAATAGTATGTAGACCCAGATCTGCAAGACAAACACATCCAAAATAAATCTGAAGGGAAATTATCAGCAGATGAAATAATTATAAATTCTCACCTATTTCAAAAATACAATATTAAGAATAACTAATGGAAATAGACAAGGAAATCCACCATTCACAATGATAAAAACATACTACAAATGGATACATGTTACGCATGATTTGTTCCTCTTCCCCAATTCCAGACTCCACCCACCCACTTTGTAGTGCTCAGTATTAAGGAATGTTGTTACAGTGAAATTGATATAGAACTGATCTATTATTATAAACTTATATATGAAATAATTAATTCCATCATTTTATTTTATGCCGTATGCGAAGAACAACAGCATATAGTCAATTTCCTCAGAAAAATTGAACAGCTTGTTGATGTTCTTGGATTGAAGGGCTCTTCATTCTCTTGTGAACTCGCACTGACATATCTTCTCTTTCCCCCAAAGTCACCTTCTCAGTAATGATCTCTGTGGCCACTTTATCTCGATCTTCAGCCTCCCCGCCCCATCTCCATCGCTAGTCTCCTTACAAGTGTGCTGCGAATGGCTTGTTCTGCCTCCTTAGCAATTATCATGGACAAATATACTATTTACTTTAGTTTTCATACTGACGAGATGTGATAGAAAAATAGTGATTGCTTAAATTAAAAAACAATTAAGTAAAAGACACATTACCGTAAATACTCCTCAAAATACTCCTCCTTCCTTTGAATGCATCCATCATTCTTGCTACTTTCTGAAGCACTTTTAGAAATCCTTTTTCTCGAGTGTCTTTAGTTGTGCTGTCATAAGTGCTTTGATGTCCTGTGTCAAGTAAAGATGTTTACCTTTCATGGTCATTTTCACTTTGGGAAGAGCCAGAAGTTGTATAGGCCAGATGTAGTGAATTAGATCAAGCAAGACACACAATAGTGCATTTATGAGCCTGCTTTTGTTTTGGAGGGCACTCAGCAGCAGCATTCACTATATTTTTAATTACACCTCATAAAGACACAAATAAGGATTTTCAGAAATACTTCAGAAAGTATCAAGAATGTTGGGATACCTGTGTTTGTAACAGTGGGGCGTATACTGAGGGGAATTAATGGCAATGTATCTTTTATATAATTTCTTTAAAAATTCATCACCATAAATTTTGATCACACCTCATGTGATCAATTTCTTCTGTTAAAATATAGACTTTCCTTCTTTCATTCTTTATTTTGCACTGGGGATCAAACTCAGAGCCTTGCACTGTCTAGGCAAGCACTTGAGCTAAATCCCCAATTCCAAAATGTAGACTATATTAAGAAAAAGTTTATGGTTTATTTCAATGCTGTTAATAACTCAGCAACTAAAATAATGTGTAGAACATGACTTACTCCCCAAAATATGTAGAGAGTAAAACATCTCTTAAGATGCAACTAGGAACCTCCATGAATTGAACATTTTTATATATTGAAGTCATCATCTCCATTCTGGTGGCACTTCTAAATTAGATATTCCATTTTCTTGTATTCTGATAAAAAATACTTAAAGACCAATTTTGTTGTTGATTATAGAGAATTAAAACAAATGACTTTTTAATATAAACATATTAAGTAGAATAAAATAAAATAATTATTTACAATTATGTTTAAGAAATACCTTATTAAAGCACTTCCTCAGAGAAGAGAGAAAGTTGGAAGTCATTAAACAACTTCTTAGCATTATATGCAAATAGCCATTTCCATATATAAATAAAAGGTTTTTTTTGTCTTCCTTAGCAACACAAAGATGTCTATAAACCTGTCAGCATAATCGAGTCCTAGTAGGAAAACAATAAAAGAAATACTATGTACACACAAAATAGAGCATTGAAAAGCCATTATATAAAATGGTTGCTTAAGAGAAAAATCTTACTAGTCTAAAATGTCTTCCTGAATTCGATGAATCTGTTATCTAATTAACATTCTTAGAATATAGGTAAGATATATCAAGTTTGTTACTGTCATTGTTATTGCCAGATTTTATCAAAGCACTTTTAAAAGACACTATTCTTTAAAGTGTTCCTGTTCATCATTTCTGTGTATTGGTTTGCTATACTTTTAAAAACACTTAAAGTACTTTTTTAATAAAAAATTTTGGGGGTTGGAGATTTAGCTCAGTAGCCCAGCAAGTTCCAGGCCCTGAGTTCAATCCCCAGGACTCTTCTTGAAAAGTTTTTTGTAAAAGATGATAAATAATCTTAAAATGTTTTTATTTTTGAGACATTAATTTCTTCCTTTAAGATTTCAAAATGGGAAGATAGAGTTTTAGACAAACAATTTTTTAAAGAAGAATAAGTGAAAACAAAACCCCAGCTATCAATATTCATGATTGAGTGCATGGGTGAATAAAAGTATATGACTAAATTGAGTTAACATTTACATAAATACTTAGTCTCCATTTATCCTAGTTTTTTCAGGAGTTTGAAACAAAGATGACTTAATTTAGTCATATTATTTTTAAAGATGTTTACATTTCTCTTTTTTCCCTTCAATCAACTTGTTTGTGAATACATTATATATTATTACTGTTATACTTATACCCAAATTTTGAACCTGCTCGTGTGTAAAAGAATGCAACAACACCCCCTTATGATAATTTAATTTTGTTTTATTTAATATTTCCTAACTAAAATGAAAAACATTTTACTCAATTCCTCAGAATTTCTTTATGGAAAGGTAAATAATTCCAGAATAAAACTTAATGAAAATGCTTCTATCTATATTATTCATCAATTAAGACCTTAAAAATGTGAACTCATATTTCATATGTAATACTTTCTAATTTATTTCAAACATTTAGTGTCTTTTTCTATTGTTATCACTAAGTTGTGTCAATAAAGTATCTAAACATATGCTATTGATTCTTTTGCCTGCTGTCACAACTAGCAACCTTATTATTTGCACTACACTATAAATGAAAACAAATGTTCTAATACTCTTTAATTTTAATACATAATAATTGGAAAATAAATTTTTCTGTTGAATCAATTTCTTCTAAAATGTACTGTAATGTTTTCCTTTCTGAAAAAAGTTAATTGATACGTTTTGAAATATCTATGTTTTAGTACATCCGTGGAGGCGGGAATCATACAATTTCTGGAACTGGGTTCACTGAGTTTAGAAATCACCTATTTTGTTTTTATATAAATACTAAGATGACTAGTTCAAATGTAAAGTTTGGATGTGTAGGTTAATTTTTTTTTCTGGAAAACTATTTTAGTGCCAATAGAGGACAAATCAATTTAGTAATTAATTTTAATAGGACTCACATTGATAAAGAAAAATACAGTTATGGTTATCAGATGAGCAAATTTAACCCATACATTTTAATATTGATGAAAAAATGACATATTTGAATGTTATATAGTAGGCAATATGTAATTATTCTAACCAGAGATTGAACAAATATTGATATTAATAACTGTAAATGAAAATATAGTTGGCAAAATAATTACCAAATTAGGAATGAAGAAAAGAAAAAATAACTTACAGCTTATTTGAATTTATGAAAATTTTGAAAGTATACAAAGTCTTATCTAGCCTTCTGGGTGTTGTAAGAATAAAGGAAATAAAATCTGTGGTAAGGCATTGACTTATTCGAGATAAGGGGAAGGAAGGGAAGCATGTAATTTGCACTTGTGTAGAGAATTCTCCAAAAGCAGAGCGCAATCACCAGCTGAGTAATAGATGCTGTGATTTACTGAGCAAATGCTCAAGAGAACAGGTAAAAAAGGGAAAGAAAGCAAGAGACACAAGGCAACAGAACTCACCAGAATGCATTGTCAGCTGAAGTCTAGCTGATCCATAGGGAGGTCTGGAACACAAACTGCACTGCTCAGTCTTCTAACATTTGAAACAGAGCAACAGTTTTACATATATGTCCATCACAACCAGTAACTGGGTACAGAGTTCTGCCACCAGTATGGTGGGATGCATCATAAATCCCAGATCATGGGCATAGACGTCCTCCGTCATCAAAAGTGTGCTCCAGGTGGGTTGCACGGAAGAATCACTGGGCTGCATGTCTGCACCGGCAGCTACAGGGTAAAGGGCTATGGACCTGCACAGTGACCTGGGAAAGGGTACCAATTAGCTTCCTTTAGACACTGCAACAAATTGCTACAAACACAACGACTTAAAACACTACAGATATATTATCTTACAGTTTAGTGAAGTCCAAATAGGTTTTAGTGAGTTAAAATCAAGGAAGTGGTAGTCCTTGCATTTTCAAGCTTCTACGGACAGATTGCATCCTCAGCATGCGTCCAGTTCTTTTGTCATCACAGCCAACAGAGGAGCAAAGTCCTATCTCCACTTTTTTATCTTTATTTTATTGTGTCCACATGAACAATTCAGAATTATCTTCTATCTCAGAATGATTAATCACACTAGCAAAACCTTTTTTATTTATGTATGGTAACATATTTACAGGTTCTAAGATTAGGACATCCATATTATTAGGGGTCATTCTTGCTCTTATAGCCACCAAGAGAGTTGTTGTTATCAATAAAAAGTCACAGTAGTCATATAGAGCTTTTGTCTTCAGACAATTGAGAATTTTCAGAAATTAGACAGTGAATGAATGTGTACAAAAGCAAAGGAGGCATTAGCTCTCTGTTATGGTTGGTTTTTTTTTTTTTTATACTTGACACCGTGACCCTGCTAAGAAGCTGGGCAGTCTACAATGTCTGGAACTGAGTAATATTGATTCATGCACTTCACATTTAGTAATGAGCAAATATTTGCATGATCGCTTTATTTCTGAGCGTATGATTAACAAATAAAAAATATACAGCATTACATTTGTTTCATATCTACTTGTGTTGGGAGACAATTAATAAAAGAACTTAACAGAAGAGAAGGGGAACCTTTTTAATTATTTATGTTGTGGGTATAACATGTTATTTCTGTATTGCAGTAAGTGTAGGTTAAATATAACAATTTCTAGAAAATAAAACCTTGGAAAAGTGTGTTTGGAAACAAGGAAGAAGTAGTAAAAACATCCACATTTAAGTTCTAAATTAATGTAAGCAATGGCATCAGCAAGATCAACAATATGAAATGAAGAATTTAGGAATTCTCATTTTGGTAGCATTTAATTCAGAAGTCTGGTTATAGGGTTTAAAATGATATCATCAGATTTTAGTTCTGTTCAGTTCTCTCCCTCATTTAGTAGATAATATTCCCTTTCAGATTTTCGTATAGTTGTTGCAATTTGGCCTATAATGGTAGAAGTTTTATCATTTAATCTTTCCAGGCATACAAAACAATAGTATTATCTCTTTCCCTTCATCCTTTTTTGTTTTAGAATTTAATGCTTTTCACAGGGAAGACCTAAGCATAATCTGAAGCAGAAGTAATAGACATAATATAGAATCCAAATAATGCATTGAAAATCAGCACTAGTATTTTTGTTCTTATTTTTTTGGAAATTATTTTTAACCTTGTCTTTAATTCTAATGATTCTTGGGAAAGTCATTTATAATTTTCGCTTGAGCTATCATCTTCCTGTAACTAGGTCTAGTTTTTTATTCATTTGGCAGGGCAATTTTTTGGACAGTAATTCTTAAAGTGAATATTCTCCCTCCCAAACTTCTCCCATCTTTTTTCTTTCTGTAGCTGAACTCTTACCAATTTGGTTATTTCTTCAATCATAATGATGTGTTTATTTTGCACTATCCTTAAGCCAATGAAGACTAGGATTCCATCACTTTACTTATTACTACCATTGTTTTTAACTAATCTTTTTGATCTCGTATGTATTTTTCTACACTCAGAAGCTAACAAAGTAGTTTTAATGTACATCTTGAATAATAATTCCCTTACTGAAATAAGGTAACTTTTGATAAGCTACAGAATTCAATTCAAGTTCCTTATCTTCACCATAAATTAACAAAAAAAATCCTTCAGTATTCACATGTTCGAAATGAAAGAAAAATCTCTTTGATTTCTAGTTTACATATTCTGGGACACTTATTAAAGTATTATAGTAACTGCTCAAATTCATTCCCATAAAAATACCATAATAAAAACTCTTTTTATCATAGTATAATTTGTATTCACTTTAGATATAATCTTCACAATTATCTCTGGATAGATAATATAAAACCCTCCGATTTATCAATTAAAGTCTTTAGGAAGCCTCAAGTTATGAATTACTTATAATTTCCCAGTGTTTTTCATGAAGCTACTAAGTGGCTCTGACTGCATTTATAGCTATATTTCTAATTGTTAAATTCATGCACTGTACCATCATGAAACCTTAGTTTACCAGAGTCATTCTGTGTTAAACTAGCTTAGTGAATTGTCTAGGAAGGTTGATGCTTAAAGGACTAAATTTAAAAGGGTGCTAAACTATTATTATAAATATATTGGAGATACAGCGCAAGTTAACTGAGATTTATTCATAGAAACCTCTATATTAAGGATCTCATGTACGTTGATCAAATTCCTGTAGATTCAGACCACATAGCAAAAGGAAAAACAATTTAACAAGTGGTGAAAGGGGCTGTTAATTTTTCAGTGAGAATGACTGAAAATACACATTGGACAAATTAATCTGGAAAGAGTTTCTAATGAGTAATCTTCCGAAGTCAGAATTCGCTTTAAAAAAGGAAGTGTGTGTACGTGTGTGTATGTATATACATGTATCTGTCTGTCTGTCTCTTTGTATAGTCATATCTATAACACCATATATATTAATATATCTATATTAATTATATATATTATATCAACATATGTATATCTATACAACAATACACACCATTAATTTGATGGAAATGATTTATAGGTTTATATATTATACCTTTAGGTTTATATATACCTATAGGTTTATATATTATAAATTATACCTAATTTTAATAGGTTTATATATTCTTTTCACATAGTTACCATGTGGAACAAATCACATATGGAATATTGTAATAGATATTTATTTAAAATATAAGAACAGAAGTATGTTTTATATTTATCCAAACTTAGATTTCTTTTTGTTATCATTAAATAAATGTTACATGGCTTGTCTCAATTAGTCTCTCAAGGGTTCCATGTTTCATTCCACTTCTAAATATATGTTTACATTCTTCTGAACTGCTATTGTATTTAAATGAGACAATTTGTTGATATATTATGTTGCTCTCAGAATCATTATTTTTCAGGCTTATGGTTTTATTTATTTTCGGTTCTCAGTCCTCTCTCATAATCAATTATACTTTTATATAATTAAAATTAAGTACCACATACATTGGTCTTTCAAATTAATTGTTTATAATCTCGTATGCCCTGGGAATCCAGTTACACATTATAAGAAATATGCAAATTGTTGTAATCATATTCAGCAAATAGAATCTCTGAAGTGGATTGTCTTTTAAAATTCCATGAGTTTAAATATTTAGCTAGTGTGTATATATTTTGAGCCACTGGAACATTTGTTCCACATGCTGTACTTTAGCTTCCTTACTGTGTGTACATGAAGATTAATTTAGCATTGGAAATTTTTTCTATTTTACTGTTAGCATATATAATTTCAATATTAGTGCTTAATAAATTGTTGTGTGAATAAATAAGCGAATTATTCTATTGTAAATTTCTATAGTTCAACTATTGAGGTTTAGATAAAGAATGACCTCCAAAACTCACATGTTCTTAGAGGTGGGGTTTTGAGAGGTGGTTAGATCATGGAGTGCTATACTTGATTTGCGTTTAGGAGGTAAGGCTTAGTGAGAGGCTGGTCACGGAGGGCTGACCTGTGATGGTACATCTCACTTTCCAGCTGGCCGACTCCTCCTCAGCCATGCCATGAGGAGGTTCCTCTACCAGGCCATATCTCTCTTGGAGCCAGCTGACCATGGACTGAAAACATGAAGCAAAATAAACTTCTCCTTTAAACTCTGGGTAACAATTATTGTGTCTTGGCAATGAGAGAAGTGACTAACATATTAACTTTGCCTATAAATATAAAGATAGAAATACCTACATGTGATAGACTATTCAAAATCATTAAGTAAAATAAAGAGAGTTTAAAGATTATATAACCAATGACTGACATGCATTTTGACATATTTTCAAACCAGATTTTAAGTCCAAACAGACTACGGGTAACATTAATAAATAAAAATCCAGCAAAGTAGTTGTCTTAGGAAGCATATGTATGCATGATAATAGATAATTCTATACAACATTTTATATAATTTTATGTGACATTTAACTTTAAGAATACCTGTCAGAAATAGTGAACCTGCATAATTCATTATGAATTGATACAGTGTGATATCTGTTTATAAGTTTCTAAAATGAAAGATAATAAATTTGGCCTAATGCAAAGGCATGCATCATGTCGTGCATAGTAATGTTTTCTGGATACAAGTTATTTTCCAATGCTTTGAAAAACTTTATAGTATTTTTCTGTATATTCAATGCATGAGAAGAAAAAAGACTTTCCCTGTAGTATATATGTCAGTATATAAATCATTCTCTTAGGAAGAACATATAAATTCTGAGGGAACATAGCATACATAAACATAACTTTGAATATAGATGTACAATAATAATAAATAATTCATGTTTTAGCTACGAACCTTTTTATACAAAGTTATACACAATGATGGTATGATATTTGTGTATCAACCTGTTTCTACATAACTGAAATGAAATAACATAATTCAAATAGGTAAGAATTACCCCTATCACTAGAGAATATAATATTCTTTTCCTTCTTTAGGATTTAATTCACATACATTAGAAAAAAGATTCTATATTTTAAAAATAATGTCATTTAAGGAAATTGCCTGTTTTGAGTAGTTTCTGATATAGCTCAGTTTACAGAGCTGGAAGCTTCAGACCAAAGAGTAGGCATGATGCAGCCCAGTCAGAAATTGGTGTCCTAGAAACTCTCTGGAGAGTCACTGGTGTGAGTCCATGTTCAAAAGCTGAAAAAGATGGAGTCTGATGTTCACAGGTGACGGCGAAAGAAAAAAAAAAAAAAAAAAAAAAAAAAAGGACCTGCTTCAGAGGAGCTGAGCTTGCCCTTGGTGGTGAATTTCTCCTTGTGTGTTTTTTGTTATTGTTGTTTTGTTTTCGTTGTGTTTTCTATTTAGGTCCCCAGCTTATTGAATGGTGCCATTCACATTTGGGGCAGGTCTTTCTCTCTCAATATGCTGACACACATGCCGATCTTCTCTAGAAAAACCATCTCAGGTGCTCTTAGACGTGTGCTTTACTATTTTTCTATGTGACTCGTGATCCAGTCAAGTGGACCATGATTGCATCACAGTATTTTACAATTATTTGTAGAAGTCAAGCCTTCACACTAAGATATAGTTTACTTAACATAACTACCATGAGTGCTGAAAAGAGAACTATCTATTAAAAAATCAACACACTCTTCAGTGATTAAAAAATCAATTTAAGATAGCATTATAAACCATTAAGCTGTGATTGTTATTTTGTAAATTTTTAATGGTAATTCAATTTTATGCTCCAACCAAAACTATGACGCAATACTGAAAATAAGCTACAACTCACATTTGTGATGTAAACAAGATAGTATAGAGTAATGCACTTTGGGGGCTGTATCTTTATTTTCAGTCAAATCATTGTTGCAGATTTGCTTTCAAAATTTTCCAGTACCTTTAATAAAAATAGGTAAGAAAGGCATATTAATATGTTTCCAAAAAACTTAACATATTTCTTCCTGTTGACGAATTATTTTTTTACTTGAAACTCTATTGCTTAAATTTTTGTCACAAAATATGAATTTAAGTTTTCTGTATGCATATTTTCTTCTAATTTCATACTTTAAATGTTATATATATAGTATATAATTTAAAAACAAATTCTATATTTTATAAACATTTTTGAGGAGTACATAAAATTAATAAAATATGACATAAAAAAGTTAATTGATTAAAATGATTTATCATAGAAACACAGAAAAAATAATTCAATTACACATTTGACTAGACAATGGAAAATATATGCCTGTGCCAATCAGGAAGATTCTTGTTGTATGAAAATTATAGGGTAGTCATTATAAGAACATATGAAAAGATATGGTTGAGATTGAGAAATATTCTTTATTAGCAGAAGCATAGAGAAGCGTTCTCATCTAAAAAAGCAAACCTGAAGACTTGCATCTCGTTATAACTGTGGCATTGTTTCTATGATCTGCTTTAATTTGTTTCCTTAACTGGAAGAAAAATAATAAAATGCAGTTTCCCCTTGAAACAAGGTTTTTAATGGCGCAATTTAAAGTAACATTTAAAGATTATTTTGTTCAGTAAGATAAAATTTATTCCATAGAAGTGAGAATTAGAGAAACGAATCTCTGTATTTGTTTTTTGCCTAATTCCCAGTATTAACAAAAATAGGAAATGACACAGTTTCAAAAACCCTGTTATATCATGCTTGCATATAGATAGTATTCAATAATTTTTGATGACTATTATTATAGGTTGTCAAACGGTATTTATTTAAATTTCATGTTTATTGAGCTATTCGATTAAAAAACTACTCTCTTTTGGAAGAAAATAAAAGCTGCTCACCCTTTATCCAGTCTATTTTTCTTTCTCATTAGCAAAGTCACATTTTGGAGTGTAACAGTGTGCTCAAATAGTCATAAGTCCATCACAGATTAAATACAAAAATACATAGGAAAGTTGGTGTGAGTGGTCTAAGAGAAAGTTTTAAAAGGAGTTATCTTAGTTTTTTATTCTGTCCTTTTGCTGTTTCAAACTTCTTTTCATATATTCATCTAAACCATTCTGTATTTTTGAAACAGTTATATTTTCACTTACTTGTAATTGAATACAATGCCCACTTAATTAATTTACCTCATGTGAGGACAATAAGAACAACTCACTTAACATTTGCAGTTACCAAAGACATTATTTTATAAAATTCATATTTGTCCCATTTTTATATAGCAGCAATCATTGTATAAGAAATTATGGTTTCAGAGAAGTATGAGAATTGCTTCGAATTTTCAGAAAAATAGTATAAAATCTCTAAATTTCATAAAATTATATCAAAAAATATTATGAGGTTTACTCTGGGAGAAAAATACAAGGAACTGCACCATTCCCATTGATGCTTTCAGATTTATCAAAGGTCTTGGTGTGGGTAGCTAAGTATCTATCTACTATAAAACAATTCAAAAAACTACAATTAATTTGAAAGGGAAATGTAGATAGTTCCACTGGGATCCCATATCCTGCCATGAGGACACAGAATTAATGGACACATCCTTCCTCAGATTTCACTGCTCGTGAGAATAATGAGAATAATAGCCAATGGTACATTGCCTTCCTCTTAGAGTTAGTACCCTCCAGAAAGACTGTGAAGGCAAAGAACATTCTGAAAAGTTACTATCTGATAAGGGTCATTGGTGAGTCTATCCAGTTTCTTCTGTGATTTCCAAGGGAGAATTTATAAAATGTTGTGGCTGCTTGTTTGCTGTGGAAAGAGGCTGAGCTGAGGTTTCATTTATGGATATGTTAGAAGCTCATACTGCTCCATGGCAGCTGATATATTTTAAAATTCAATCAAGAAAAAGGCCAAGATGCAAAATCACCTCTGCCCAGGAGAAGACTACCTATTGTATAGGTTCATTACTTGAGTGAATACCAGCAAAGAATCCAGCGTCTGTGTTAAAATTGATAAGCTAGCCCATTTATTTGGATAAGTCACATACAGAAGATACATTACAACTACTTCTAATACTAAAAATACACCCCAGAAATGACAGCCTCTGAAGTATATATTGTCTATATATCAGACAACATTTTACTTGCAGAATTGAATTGTACACATATATATGTGCCTTTTGATCACAAAGTTAATAATATCTGTTTTAGACAGTATTTATGTTATCAAAAATATTTCCACAATTTTAATTGGAAATTTCAGGTATTTTTAAACCCCACCCCTCCAGTTAGCATACTGTGTATGCCATATGTTTGAATTTCAAATAACTGTATGTTAATATACTTGAAAATAAAGTTTTATTTCCTTTTACCTTCATGTTTGGTTTTCATAGATACTAATTTGAATATTGAGATAAATTATATTTGACAAAATATACACTGAGATTATTCTTTCAGATATCAGTCTGTGTCTATGACATGTCCAAATACAAACATAGTTTTATCAATAACAATTTTAATTTCTATTACACTTAAATTTAAACTTATCAGGGCTGGGGATTTAGCTCAGTGTTTAGAGTGCTTGTGTCACACAAGCAGAAGGCCCTGAGTTTGATCCCCAGCACGAAAAAAACCCAAAAACAAACAAACAAACAAAAAAACATTAAATGTATCACAGTAACTATAAACTGACAGAGAAAAGTCTGAAATGCTTCAGGCAGCATGCAATTTAAGATTCTGCTCCACAGTCTGTAACATAACTACTCTCTTATCTTTATTAAAATGTGCTGATCCATTGTTATAATTTTAGGTTACTAAAGGAAAATCAAATACAACAGATTCCTTTTATTATGTCCTGTTAGGAAAAAAGCAGCAGTGAACTGCATCGTCTTTGATACGTGATGCACGCACAAATTCCAGTTGCTTCCTTGACTAAAGCCTACTGATTCTTTGTTCTGTTCATAGTAAACACATATCTTTAATTCTAAAACATTTAGTCAGGAAGTATAAAGACTATGTATTTCTTTCACTTGATTCATTTCAATAATGAGAAAATTTGTTTTGATGTATGTAGCAGATGTTGCAATCTAACTAAATTGAGTACACCACTAACAACAAAAAGCAAAATTCTCTGGGAGAGAACTTTCTGAAAAAAGAGTAAATCAATTATTCTGTTTTATGAGATGGCAGAAAAATTATCTTATAAAAAACAATTCAGACTTACAGCAGGTCATTTCTTCCCATTGTTCAACACAGAATAATTCATAACCTCCCATTTCTAGTAATTGAATTCTGACAAACCATTAGTCATTCCAAGACCACCAAAATATAGAATTTATTTATAATGAATTTTTAAAAAATCTTAATTATAAAATATCATGAACCTTAACAAATATTAGTCCTCTTTGGTCTCTAGAGGATTTCTGATTTTGAGAATGTATTAAAAAGAAAAATAAAGTCGATGTGCTTTATTGGTGATTGAATTGTGTCATTCTCTAGTACTTGTGCATGTGACCATAGTTAGAAATTGAGTCCCTGTTACCGTAATCAAATTTAGATGAGTCATATTCGATCACTGTGACCCAAATATTGTATGAATGGAATTCTTGCAAGATGAGAAGAGACACAGAGCCCCACACAGGGTGGACATGTGACAACGGAGGCAGACAATGGCGCAGTTAACCCTACAAACAAACAAATGCCAAGTCTTACTGGAAAACACCAGAAGCTAAGAAAAATTTCTAAATAATTCTTGACATTTTGGACAAGTTGTAAATTTCCAATTTGGACAGTGCTAGTGACTGGATCATGTTTAAGGTGCTTTTTCTTTCTGTGAAGCATATTCAAAACCTCTTAAATTCTGTTTCTCCTTTCATTTTGTTATTGGAAACCAAGTGATTATTGGTGACAGTCAAGACTGTTTAGAAAACAGATTTCTTGGTTTTCTACTTTCTCTCTGGAATTGCTTAGAGTTTGAAACGCCTTTGTTTCCTCTAGGAAAAAATTAACCCTATTGTGTACAATCACTCCCTCTGTATTGTAGACCTTGAGAGACTGCTGAAAATGAAGCTGTTGTTGATCTTTCTGAAGTCTAGGCCCGAAAATCCTGCTTGAGCGCCATACTTAGACTGTGTGGACATGTGACGATGGAGAAGACTGTTCAGCAGAAGACTGTCTGGAACATTTGATTTGCTCAGGCCTTGAAGAATATTTTTAGGAAATGTATTGAGAGAGAAGAAGGGAGTGCCTGAGAGACAGGAGGGCACCCGAGTGGGTTGCCAACGAGGCCAGTTTTCAGGGGAAGTTTTATAGAGCAAAATTGCGAGGTGGGTACAATGTGTGTCAAAATGATGATTAACCAATAATACTATAAGTATATGTGCTGCCGAAGCGAGCACAAAAATAATACTATAAGTGTAGTCACTTAGGTAATATTGATCCAGTGGGGAAGAAGGTTATGTAGTAAATGGACATGGAAAGAATAAAGACATTCCAGGATGGGGTTGATCTGGAGATCTTGGTCGCTCACCTGGGTACATAATATTGTGTAGTTTTCCTTGGTCCAAGTTTGTTTACTTTCATGATCTAACAGCAGATGGTTTTAGTCCTTCAGCCACAGGGACTGAATTCTGCCAACTACAGCCAGGCTACCACTTAGACAGCAGACTTCAGCAATCTAACATATGACCCAACTCTACCAGGCACTAACTTCTGACCCAACCAAACAGTGATATACTATATTACGTCTTTTTAAACCTTTAAAAACATAATATGTCAGTCAATGGAGAACTAATCTGAACTTTATTTCCTCTTAGAATCTTGCATGAATCTGTGTAGTGTGATTGATACTTTACTTGTTTACCTACCTAAAAATACATAGGACTTATTTTACACTGACATTTTCATTTTTCTTACAAATCTGCAAAGTATATATTATATATATCACAGAAGTGAGATATATATATTACATCTGTCATTCCTTTCTGGTTGTCTCCTCTGGAGGAGTCATTTTAACATGTTCCTGAGATCTTGACTCTCATTATATTTTTAAATCTGTTGGATCAAGTGGCAATTTCTGTTACATAGTATTCAAAATATATTTTCTCATTATGAATACCATCTTTCAGATCAAATTGAGAATATTCATTTTCTTTTTCATTATTATGTGTCTATTATATATAGATATATAATATATACCTATATAATATACACCTTATATATTGTATGATATACTATAATTTATATCATCTATTGTATATTAATAATTTACATTTGAATCATTCTCAGGCCTGCCAATTAAACAGTTCTCTATTCTATTTTTTCACTCTTCTACTTGATTACTTTATGTGTACTAGTGGTTTAAAGAAACAACTTCCTAATACTACCTTGACCAGAAGTCGAGGTCCTCAGTCAATATATCTCCTTGATTTATAAAACATTTAGTTCACTATGGCAAACTATTCTTTATGGTTTTAAAAACTGAGTCATGCCACACAATCTTACATATATAAATCCTTAGATTTATTTTCAAGTAGAGACCAACATTTTTCAAACACATACAGAGTTTAGCACAGGGTTGTGACTATCCAGCAAGGGAAACCAAGATAGGTTAGCTTTATTGGTGGATATCCCATTACCTAGGAATAAGTCTCCTTATCTTAGCAACAAAGTTTAATAAACTGTTCGTTAACAGTTTATTACACAGAAGATAAAGAAAGTAAAAAAAATTATATAATCAGTTTGCAAGAGCTCCAACACCTGAAATTCTAACCCTGGGGAGTCCTGACGTACAGTTTTAGGGTTCCAACAGGGAAGGGTGAGGGCAGAGCATCCTCTCTAAGGATGAGGACTCCAAAGTCTCCTGCCGGGAGACCCTAAAATAGCAGTTGATACAAAAGTGGAAGTGTCCCAACTGTGGGCGTGACCAGACACAGGGAACTTGTAGCCTCAGAAACTGGCCAAGTGCCCAAAGGAAAAAAAGTCTGTGTCTTCTAGATAGGTAAGAAAGAGAGTGTCGTTCAGAGCCTGCCAGGCTCAAGAGGATTTCTGCTTGTGTGAAGATGCTCTGCCAGGTGTCCTCACATCTGATCTTCAGAACAAGGTCACGACACTTCTATAAACAGGAAAGATCTTTCTACATTTAATTTGAATCCCCGATGGCAAAGAAAGGCACAATTACAAATGAATAGGCAGTAATGTTCCAAAATGTCACATATGGCTGAGAATTTGTGTTTACACTAATTTTAGAATAAAAACTTTTTAACATATGGTAAAATGTCCAGAGGACTAATCATTTAGCTAGGGGCCAAAAGTAACCAAAATCAAAGACTAATCTGGACCAATCTTTTAAAAACCTTAAAATCAGACCTTCATTTACAGCATTACATAATTCAGAATAAATTGAAAGTATGTTAGAACTTTTTATTAAGATTCTCTAAATAGCTCGACACTATTTAGAGAATCTTAATAAAATAAAACAGACAGCATAATGAAACTGACACTATCTATAACTGAGGTAAAAATAAGCTGTCTTGGAAAATGCAGGAAAGTAGGGTACCTGACCATGATAAAAAATTAGTCAATAAAGACAGACAAAAATCTGTGAGAAGTGAAGACACTGACATAGGAGATCATGAAGACAGTTATGAAAACTTTGATACAGATCTTGAAGAAAGTAGAGGAAAATAAGAATATGAGAAATGTGGGAGTTATTTAAAACTGCAAAAGAAAAATTTCCAGGAAAAAAAAAAGCTATAATTGAGATGAAATTTCACTGGATGAGGCTAACAATAGATTAGAAATTAAAAAATAAAAAGGTGAATTTGGTGACTGAAATATACATTATTCAAAGTGAAATCATCGAGAAAAAAAGGAAAAGAAAAAAGGATTAGCAAAGAATTACAAGATAACATCAAATTTTACATAGTTTGAGGTCTGAAAACTGGTGTATAAATAGAAAATCGAAATAACAACAGGAAACTTTGATTTCATGAAAAATCTAAATTCACATAATGAAGAAACTCATGCACAGTAAACCAAATAAAATTAAATGAAATCAAGGTACATAAGTAAATATTTTAAAATGTAGAGTGACATCTTAAAATACATGAGATAAATACAGTCAGAAATAATACAACAATTACAGTAGATTTCTTGTTAGGATTATTCAAGACAGAAAAAAGGACAAATTTCTTTTTCTTTTTTTTTTTTTTTTTTTTGGTGCTAGAGATCCAACTCGGGGCCTTGTGCTTGCAAGGCAAGCACTCTAACCACTGAGCTAAATCCCAGCCCCTATTTTTTAAAAACCTGTAATTGTTGAATACTCACGAGTGAAAACATCTTTCAACTATAAAGATAAAACTTATTTCTGACTTCCAAAAATCTAAAAATAATTACTGGTAATGGATCTCCAATATAGGAAATTTAATGTAAAAGAATTATGATACTTAAGTGGATACTAGGATATGAAAAAAGGAATAAATATATTTAGACATTATAACTGCATGGACACATCTTTTAGAGTGATAATTTAAAGCAAAATTAATTATACATTGCAGGATTCATAATTAAGTGAACAACAACACAAAATGAAAATAGAATATAGGTTCTCAGGGTTTTTTTACTGCATATAATCTCTTAATCTCTTTACATATATATCTCTATATAGTAGTATTTGAAGGCAAAATGTTTAGGTGAAGATATTTCTTAAGTGAGTTAAATAAAGCGATGATGAATGCACAAGAATGGATATAAAATGAGAATCATTTAAAGATAAGAATCTCAATGCATAGAGAAAAAAAGTTGAAACATAAGGTAAATGGTCTTCAAATTATGGAACAAACAAGAATAGTAAGATGATTACTTAAATTTAACAGATAATTGCATTAAATTGAGATAGACTAAATATTTGAAAGCCAGAAATTCTTATGTTTGCAAAATAAGCAACATTCAAATTATGATGTCAGAAGCAAGTCATTTTATATTTAAGGGCATAGGTAAATCAGAGAATAAATGATCATATTTCAACATTTACCCTGAAAGGAGAGACTGCAGCAATATGGAATAAACTAGATCTATAAGGAATATCACCAGGGTTAAAGTGAAGTAATTAGTAACAACAAAGGAATCAACTGGCCAAGAGAACACTACAACAATAAGTAATTATCAGTATTATCTATAAAGGACTACAGAGTGAATATTTCAGGTTTTGGGCTCCACAAAGCCTCTAGCTACTGAGCTCTATGGTTGTAGCTGAAAAGAGGTCATAGTCGGCCAAGCCCTGTCCTAAAGAACAATCACACTATGATTTAGCGCATTTAAATGCTAGTACTTAAATCAATGTAAAGTAAAAGACAGGTAAGTCTGGAAGATAATCAAGTCTTATAAGAGGCCATTAGCTGCTGTTATGAGGAAGGATATTTGAATTAGAAGGCAGTGTTCTGTCCACCGGATACATCTAGGATAAAAGATATTTTTAAAAAGCAAACAAAACACAACAAACAAAAAGGAGATGTTCATATATCTGTAAGAAAATTAGATTTTTATAGTGGTCTTTATATTTTTCTAAATTTATGCAAATGATTATAAAAACATAGTACAATGCCTCTACTGGAAATTAGAATTATTAAAAGAGATCTTCACATCACAGGGTGCATTTAATGAAATTGGCAAATACATCCATCTCATCTGGTACAACAATCAGTATAATAATGTATAGTGGGGAGTTCTTTGCTTCATATTTCAACTTTACTTTTTATTTTAAGAATATATTAGTGTTTTAATCTTGATATGGGAGACACTCGAAACTAGGACCCTAGACCCCCAGAACACCACTCTTAGAGTTAAAACCCTAACTGGCTTCCTTGTTCCACACTGACCTGTCCCTCAGTGCCTGCTTACCTCAGTCCCCTCCAATCCGTTTGTTCTGCCTTCACGGTTTTAAATTAACTGCCCTACTTTAAAACTCAGGCCGGAAACCAAGACCTGACTTGTTTGATCTGGAAATAATTGTCCTAGGAAAGCCTTACACTCCCTGTACGCAAGGACCAGACTTTCCAGTGCGAACTCCTCCGGGCCTTCCGGAGTAATAAACCTGAATTCTCCAACTCCGAGTGGTGCTTGGTTTTTTTTTTTTTTTTTTGGTGCTGGGGATCGAACTCAGGCCCTTGTGCTTGCAAGGCAAGCACTCTAATCACTGAGCTAAATCCCCAGCCCCGGTGCTTGGTTTCTTGATGATCTATTTCTGCAGCAATTCTGGAGGTCCCAGCGAGATTTCAATTGCGCTGGCCCTGCGAGCCACCAGCACGCGCCAAGCAGCAGGACTAGGAGCTGTGAAGCTGAAGGGAGTGCACCGCCCATAGTCTTCCGGGTCCTCCTTCACTGGGGTTCAGACTCTCCGGGGCAGCCGACCCGACCGGACTCAATAGAGAGACGGACCAACTCACCGGCCAGGGCTTCGGGACAAGGTAAGGTCCTGGGAGAAAATCCCAGTCAGGTCCTGCCTTCAGGCAGACGAAGAGCTTGTCCAGAATCCCAGTCAGGGACCTTTCCAAAAGGGCGGAAGCAACTGTAATAAACTCTGTGTGTATGTGCGAGTGAGCCGCCTGATTCGTGTGAATTTCAGGTTAGAGTCTACAACGCCCCTCTCCCCACAAGGAGTCCGTAACTGGGCTTGTCTGTGATTCTGTGGTGATTGGCACATGATCTAGGGTGGCAGAAGTCTATCCAGTCGTAAGTCACGAAGCTGAGTCCCCTACAGCCAAGTGCCACAGACGCAGGGTGGGAAATACGGTGGGGACAGACATTAGTTTAATTAGGTCAGAGATTATGTATGTCCAAACGGCCATTTTGTCCCCAGGCTCTATGACAAATTATTTCTTTGAAATTTTTAAGGCTCACTTTCCCCTTCCCTTGGGCATTTTCCTGAGCTGACTTATTGAGAAATTAGGCTACCCCCAAAGAGTGTCGGGAACCAACAACAGTTTTGCACCCACCAGCGGGCATCATAGAAAGACTTTGGCCTTACACTGCGTGCACCCCTGTTTCCCCAGAACGCCTTCACCTGGTTAGACGGAGCATTTTAAGGAAACAATCCTGGCTCCTTGCCTGTGGCCTCAGTGGACAGGATCTTAAGGCAAGAAAGCTTGTTTGTACTGGGTTTGCAGAGTAACAGGCCTGGGTGGCAGGGCCCCAGGTCAAAAGCTTATTCTGTACCCGTCTTCCTGTACCCATTTCCCTGTATTGCTAGATCTTGATAAAGCCAGAAGCTGATGTGGCCTTCTGATTATGCTTTGCGAGTTGTTTACCTTTGTTTCAAATGACTCAGCACGTTCCTTTTATATTATGCCCTGCTGAAGCTTATGAGTGAAGATTGCACTGAGGCCTATAAATAAAGATTGCGCTTTGCAGGGGCGGCCGTTCTGCTCATCAGGCTCATGGCTCCACCCGGTTGGTCCCAGCTGTCCTGTGTGAATCTCTTTCATCCCCCATCGCTCCTCTGCCCTGTTCAGCTCGGCTGTGCGGGTCATGGCGGAGTACCCTTTTTGTCAGACTGACCTGTTGCCGCAGCGCTGCTCCATCCCACTAAACTCTCAAGAGCATTTATTCTGTCTGTAAAGAGACTCCTCATACCTCTTTCCTGAGGTGCAATTTAAATATTTGTATTTGTAAATAGAGCCATAAATCATTTCTTCTACATAGTACTTGTAATGAGATTCAGTACTTATAAAATACATAATGTTACCATTTCTAAACATGATGCAAATAATTCGTCATAGTGAGGGCAGAGTAAATACCATTTAATTACAAATGTAAGTAATTAAAGGCATTCCTCATGTTAACTCCATAATCATTACAATTTAAAATGAAATTTGCTAGTCTATCATAAGATGACAATTTATTAAAAAATATTCCAGAGAAATTAAGAAAACACTTAGTTATATTTATCTAGTACTAGAAATTAAATATAAAGAATAGAGCTAAAATATTAACTCAAAAGTAATAAAATGAGGGCACCAGATAATATTTATAACTATATTTGATATTATATAAAGAATATAGCAAGTAATTTTAATGTTAGAAAATGTGTACAAAAGTAATTAATAAGCAAAGTCAAAAAGTTGAAACCAATAGTATGTGGCCCTGATGTGGTGAGATAGAAACCCTTCCCAGTTGTATAATCTGAAAAATATAAATATATGTTGTAACATAATTAGGCAATGATAAGAAAAAAAATTAAAAAAACTAATATTCACAATTCTACAGACTTCATTAATTTGATAATGTACAAAATTACACTGGTAATGTAAATACTAGTTATCTTTATAAAATAAGGGTTTTTTACTTCTTAAATTCACTTAAAAATCTTCATTCTGCTGCTTGTATTAATCCTATAAGTAGGAAATGTTTCAGATGAAGATGATCTTGAATACTATCTACAGACCTGGGAAATTATCATATTTTTCAATACTACAGAAACTTGGAGACAAACCGGACAACCTGTGAAAGTATGTTTCCTGTTACTTTTCAGAGATGCCTTATAAAATTACAGTGTCGTCTAAGGTACAAATACAACAGCCAGAAATTATCTAAATATACCTTTGAATATGGTGTGAATTTCCCTCATCTTAAAATGCACTGATCTGACTGGGATAAAATTAATCTTTTAATTAGCATAACATTATACAGCATGCTAAAAAACAATGTAATGTTCTATGTAGTTATAAATAATACTATCTAGAGGGGCTTTTATTATAAATCAGCATGATATAAATGGATTGTTCATGTTGGAAAACACTAGGTAGTTTCAATAAAAATTTGAAATACTGGCAATATTTATTATTGGAAATTTTTTCTATAAAATAAATTCCCTGATAAACTTATGCAATAGAATACCTATATTCTTTGAACCACACACTTCCTTATGGGTCACAGAAATAAGGGTTATAATTAATTAATTAGTGAAGTTATACAGACCTATATATTTCTATTTTGTTTGCCAGAAAAATACCAACATTACATTAAAAAAAACTATTAAGTCCACTGTGCTGAGAATTTTAAAACTTGTAATTTATATATTGCATATTGCATTACAAAATAACAGTTGCTTAAAAGTACTTGATGTGTGTTTAATGACTTAAACTATATCTTGAGTTCCTGAAACTGTTCCTTCATGAAAATCCTTCATGAAAACAGATTCAACATTGTATTAAATTTTGGAATACACATTTTTAAATGAGGACTATAAACTTAATTTTTTACTTCCTTAAAATTATCTGGTAGATTTTGCAGTTACTTCCATTCATATGAACAGTTTGTTCTCAACTGTGTTAACTAGGCTCTCTCTGCATTGTATCTTACTCTTCTGCAAAATAACAGTAATAATGCAAAGAATCCCCTTTATCTCGATTGACAGATATGTTCAGATTGTGCATGTGAATAACTTGGTTACTGTTTGATGTGTGATATTTGATAAATGCTCACTCTCTTACATATTTGACTGCTAGATGTCTGTAGGCTTTTCAACCTATGTTCCTCTGCAGGTAGCCTTAAAGTCAGGCTCAAAGGTTTCTGAAAGTTTTCTAAATGTTTATTTGCATGTTTTTTTAAAGCTGGGTTGTTATTTAATCTTTTTTGTTCTTATTGTTTTCTCTACTTTCTTTCGTTTATTCATCTCCTTTCATTCATTCTTACCCTTGTAATCATACAACATCATCAAATTTTTACAATATGCAGTTTATATTTATGTCTAATACAATCTAAAATGAATAGTTGAAGATTTAAATGTCTTGGTGATGATAAAATACATATTTCAAGCCAACAACATTTTTATCCTTTAAATGACTATCCGCCTGAATTTAAAGCATTTTTGTTATTATTTTACTGTTTTATGTATATGACCATCATCTTAAAGATGTTAAAATTCTAAAAATAATTTAAAAAATAACAAAAATAAATATTAGAACAAGTTATTTTCATATGATGATATTTATATTTCAAGAAGTATACCATATTTTCTGGTTGTGAATACTAGTTTACTCTTTACTTATATGAAGTTGGAATTGTGTGCTATGCCTCTTTTCCTACTTGATTTTTATTTTTGATATCTTCCATAGGCTAGTTTTCAAGATGATTAAATAATAAATAATTTGCACATATTTATTGAACATTGAGATCAACATGGTACATCGTTACACAATATATGGTGTATATGAGTGTTTTATCTGTACTTAAATTGCATTTACATATACTTTAAAATATGTGTTTCACAAATCTAGAGGTAGACATATTACAAACAACTAACTTGGATTTCAGTGACTCTAAATTATACAACCACTATGGAAATCAGTGTGGAGATTCCTCAAAAAACTAAAACTAGAAATTCCATTTGACCCAGCTATTCCCTTTCTAGTTATCTTCCTGAAAGTGTTAAAGACATCTTACAACAATACATGCTACTTGTTTATAGCAGCACAACTCATGATAGTTACATGTTGGAAGCAGCCTATATGTACATCAATAGATGAATGATAAAGAGAACTTGACATTTATATATAATGAAACACTACTATAAAGAAGGATAAACTTGTGTCATTTGTAAGAAAATGGATGCATCTTGCAACCATAATATTAAATGAAGCAAATCAGACATACAACCTTAAATATCATATGACTTCTTTTATATATAAAACCCAGAATATAAAGTGCAAAACACCCAGTGGTTAGAGTGCTTGCCTTGCAAGCACAAGGGCCTGAGTTCAATCCCCAGCACCAAAAAAAAAAAAAAAGTGCGAAATAAAAGACAGGCAGTAGGAAATAGTGAAATGATCTTTAGCATATGGAAGGAAACCAAGAAATGGAGAGAGGGGAGGGAAATGAGGTAAAAGCAGGAGGTTGTGGCATGTTGTGTTCATGCACCAAGTCCTTATTAATAATGTGATCATCATGATATATATGTATGCATGACCTATCATCATATATATATATATATATATGATAGCATATATATATATATATATATATATATATATATATATATGCTAGTGTTGGGAAAAATAATTTAAAACTATCATGTACAGGTACCAGTTCCCCAGGATGAATGTCATTATTACGTACATGAAACATGTACCTGTAAAACGATCACTTATTCTAAATCGAGCAACATTTTTTGGTAGAACTACGATACCTAGATGATTTAGTTTAAAATGATAAAGGACACATGTATTGAATATTCATTGGATCAATTTTGAATAAAAGACCAGAAATGGAACAAAATGAGAAACTACATTCCACTAATTTACACTCAAAGAGAAAACAATAGGGCGGACACCATAAGGTACTTCACAAAGTCGGACTGCATCTGAAAGCAAAAATAATGTATTGACAGATGCTAGACAGGCTCAAAAACCATTGTGTTGGATCAATATCAACTTTGATAAAGTTTGATGCAATCCTAAGGTTTTATTATGTCCAACACAAATTTAGCAAGAGCTTGTCTATAACTAACTAACTAACTAGATAACTAACTGGAGATGTAGTTAAATGGTTGCATACTCTGGGTTCAATCCCAAGTATGAGAGAAAAATAAACATCCTTGCTAAAAGTTTTACAGTGGCTAAAATGTAGAAGTTCAATATTGTAAACATAATGATTCTAAAATGCAAAGAAAATAAAGTTTTCTGTTTTGAGTGGATTCAGTGTTGCTCTTATGAGCTGCTATTGCAGTGTACATTAATGGGTAGAGTGTGCTTATGTGTGCGGGAGGGCTTTCATGGAAGTGAATGTGGCAATTTAAACTTACTAATTCTTAATACTTCTACTGCTCTCCTTTTTTTACGATTAGATCCAGATATTTAGAAAAATGAGTCTTATAATTCTTGATACAGTATTTGGTTTTAGCTTATTTTTGTTGTAGAGTAACTGGTATAAGTAGGAAATTTGAAAATAGAAGCTTAACATAAAAACATACATTTATTTAATGTCATGTAAATAAGGTCTTTTTGGAAACAGAATTGACAGAAGCTGCTAGTGCAACTTCTAATGCTTTTCTTATGTCACCACTCTATTTACTAAGAATGTAAAAATGAAGTAAATTTGTAAATGGTGAAAGCTCTGTTTAGCTTGACTTCTTAAGTGACAAAGCAAAACTATGTTCAAAAAACTATTTGAAGTTATCAAATCATTAAACTTGTGTCTGTACGGAGACATTTGAATTTTCTTTCATCTCCAAGCAACTCTTAACCAATAACAATGATACATTTCCCTTACCACACTACCTTTTTATTGTTACCAATTTTATAGTTTTCATTCATCTGGATTAATTCCTAAAATTACACATATGAATCATTAAGATGTCGACTATGCATGTGACAGTTTTCAAAAAGTTGGCACAGAATATTTTAACCTCCTTTCCTCTGGTAATGGACTCTGTATTTTGTTTTCTTGAAGCTGGGCATGATTGTGAATGTTATAGTTCATAAAGAATAGCAGAACTGTTGGTAAGTGCCACCCAAAACTAGGTCAGAGAAGGCTAGGCATGATTCCGCAGGATCTTCTGAAATGGTCACTCAGAATGTTTCTTCCCGAACCTATTCACTTGTTGTAACAAGCCCCTAGAGGGTCTACACACTCCATCTGAGTCTTGTCAGCCCCAAGATGTCTATGACAGTGAAGTATGTACCTGGAAACTCAGTGTCTCACCATCAGTTTTTCTAGGCCCATGTCTTTTGAGCAACCCTTTGCTTTTTGTATCAGTTCCAGCCACTGAATATGCCCTGTGATGATAGCAAACTTTATGCGAAAGAGGTAAAATACCTCTGGCTATATTTTGTCTAAATTCTTGATCAATAGAATTTTGTGACTAACGAAACTGTTATTTTAAGCTACTAATATAGGATAGTTTATTAGATAGTAATAAACAGCAGAAAAATGTATATATGCAATTATTAAGGCAGATAAATTTTTTCTTAGTGAAACTTATTTTTACTTTTAAGAATTTTGTAAAGTTTTCCTGCATCAATATCTCAAGTTCTCCAATCATAGATTACATTCTGCATTGAAAAATTCTGTTTTCTGCTTAATATATTGAAGAGTTGGCAAGAATATTTTTATGTATTTGTATTCTCCTGTTTTATACTTTGATGTTTCATTCTAGTTTTACTGGATAGTAATCTTTCTTGCAACAGCATCATAATTTCTCTGCTGCAACTTGTATCAAAACTATATTTATATGATGGATTTCTTATGTGCTAAACATTTTATCATTTTAGTACACAGGAATTTGACTTAAAATGCTGATGATTAAATAGATAGCAGTAGTTTCTACTCACTGCTTCCTATTCATATTTTCACAGGGGAATGAATATACAGTATTCCATTTATAAAATAACTCTTTTCTTACTAAAACAGTTTATTTTGATAAAGAAAAAAGAAATACTATAAATCAAATTTCCACACGAGACGTATATTATATTGTTTCCTTCTTAGAAATTAGTATGTGGAAGTTAAATTCAATTCAATTACTTTTAGAGAAGCTTTCTTTCTTTCTTACACACATATGTATGTACAAGTATACACACATACACATATGTATCGTACATATACATATTCACAATGCATTCCACATAATTTTAATTTATTCCTGTTTCCATAGAATCCATATATACATTAACATATGACTTTCATATTAGCATAATATAATTATCTATTAAAATGAGACCTAAATGAGGAAGTAATGGCTGTTGAGTAGGGCATATGGCATTGATGGGCCACTAACTTGAGATAAAGTAGATGCTGCAAAGTCACCAATAGGATCATTACCAGAGAGAAAAAATAATACCTTATGTGAGTGGAACTGAAATTCTAGAATTTCAAGGGAAAATACTGATGAAAGGATTATATGTGTCAGAACACTGGGCATCCAGGAATGTTGTACTTTATTAAAAGGGAAAAACCAGATAGCATATAACTGCTGAATGACTGTGCTAGTGAAAGGGACACCATCACTCATAAATAATTCAGTGCTTTCTTCTGGAACGCCAAGGTTGAGAGTCACCGATTGTTAGTAATGAGGATTGAAATTTGTCAAAGTAATATAGATATGAGATTTATAGTACCTCAAGATAATATCAGCAAGATAATAGCCTTTAACTGGCCCAAGCCAGGTGACCACACTTATGAAAATAAGTATCAAGGTTCAAGTAATAACCAAGAAGATCTGACTCACAGAATTATGGAGATGGTTAATAAAATACAGCAATCCTAGAATTAAATACGTGGGTTGCTATGACACAGGGAAAAAATTAGAAGCCTGAGGGAAATTACTTCAATAAAGACTCCTGATTTCTCACTCATTTTTCAGACCTGAAAACCTGTCCACAGACTGAATAGATGGCTTTGTTCCCACAAGGAAACACAGTGCAAACTCAATCAGTTATACATGAGGATGAATCGGGTAGTATTTCCCCAAATGACCCTGCATTGACGAGCTTCGCCATTGCTGCCACGATGTACCCAAGGCCCACAACACCACGGCTCATGGTTTCAGATGTTTCACCTCATAGTGGGCTCAGTCTCAGTTGGAGGCTTGTGATGGAAAAGCATGATGGAACAGAGCTGCTCACTTCCTGGAGGCCTTGAGGCAGAACACCCAGCTGTCACCGATGTCTAGAGACCTGAAACATTAGAACCCTCTTAGTGTACTAGCACGTATAGCTTTAAAAAATTGAGGCCTAGCCAAGTTCACTTTACACTGAGATAACAATAACTGAACTCTAATTAAGATCATTTCCATGATCTTTGAACGTATAATTGGAATTGATATAATTGATATTTTGCAGTACCCTTATATTCTATTCTTGGTCATGGGATAAGAGCCATTAGAGTAGGAAAAGCAAACCAAAGACTCTAAAACTAACTCTCAGGCCAAGAAAGAAAAGAAAAAGAATATATATGTGATATTATTAATACAGTGTAAATAATGTTAGGGTTCTAGGGAGACTAGAGTCACTTTAAGGACCTAAAGGATGGATCAGTTTCCCATTGTTTGCATTTAATTATGTGGTTAATTTTTTTTAGAAACCAGATAAATTTTAGAAGTTAATGTTAACTAGTGCAAACAGCCAAATAATCAATGCAATAGTTTTGTTGGAACAGACGGATATGGCCCAGGGGCATGGTGTTCAGCCACTGATTTAGTAAACATGTTCTTCTCCATTACAATCAAAAGGAGACCAGAAACAGTGTGCGTTCTTATGAAATGAACAATTATATAAATTTAGTATCATAGTCATTTCAAATACTCTTCTGATTTTTATTGTAACACCCTCAGAAGAATTCTGGGTAGCTTGGACATGCTGAAGCATAACATTTTGCCTCATTAAATTGATAACATAATATTTTCGGGTTTTATGATAAGACACATTCCTGAAGAGATGGGACCTAGACCCGGTGGAGTCCAGTTAACATCACTGTGCTGGAACATGCTGACCAATGTAAATGCCCAAATACTTTATTGTACAGCCTACAACAAAAGAAAGGAAAAAGGGAAAGGCAGCAGAACTCTCAAGGCAAGAAGGGATATGGAATATGTCATTTTCCTTCGATTTACACTGAAAACCGAGGGAGATTTCTATATGACCATCTCAATAAGGTGAAAAACAACTGAACTTGGATTTTAGAGGCATCATTAGAGCCCACTTGAGAGAAAGCTGGGAAACCGGTATGCAAAGAAATGGTTCAAAGTGCACTTGGCTTTTCACTTTTTTAGACAACACTGAAACAATATCAGAATGTTAGCACTTCAAAAAATAGAGACAAATCTACATATGTGGTCAGAAATTTGGAGAAAAATCTGGAGCTATGAGATGCCGTGTGATGAATGCATATGGAAGGATATATTGGACTGAGCATAAAATATTAAATTTTCTATGACATGTTATTCTCCCAGGGAATCTGAACGTGGAAAGGACACTAAATTCTTAAGTATGTAAAACTCCAAAGTTAGTTGATGGTGGCCAGATTCTATTAATGACCACGTCATGGCTTGCTCAAAAGGATGACAGAAGAAACCATGGTGGCAAAGATAGATGCCAGTGGCATACACTCACCAATATCAGATATTCAGCCTTCAAGCAATGGACACCAACCACAGATACCTCAAACTGTACTCCTAGAGTACATTTATTAGATTTTTATTGGCTAATTTGTGATGCTGTGTCCCTTCATCCTGGTAAAATGAAGAGTTTGTTCTCATATCCATAGATGAGTTTACCTTTCTTGTTAGTAAGAGAGTGAATAACACCAAATTCAGAGAGTTTATAAAGCACTTGATTTACTAACATGGGAAAACCCAAAAATTCATATTAGACCCATGTACTCATTAAACCAATTATGTAGGAATAGAAAATGTACCTAGAATTCAATATTATTTTGGGTGGTACGTCTCTCAGAAACTACCAACTACTTCAGACACAGATGAAATAGAAAAATTTAAGGAAATATTCTGTGAGAATCATCATATGATACATAAAGTACATTTTATATATCCTCCAGGATGCAAAACATTAAATTGAACAAGAATATTTTTACTCTTTTCCCAAAGAATAATACATGGGTGTGGGAGGCAAGGCAAGAAAGCAAGAGTACCCCAGTTATTTTCACTTACAGTAACCTACTAAAACTAGCATGATATCAGCTTACACTTTGGGCTTCGAAATATTACATGTTTTGCTCTGCAAAAGGAATTCTCTCTTGTCAGAGTAAATTCAAGCTTTACATAAAATGGTACATATATCTACTGAGGAGAACTTTGACTTTTTTGTATCAAGGGGCCAGCTAGCTGGAACAAAAGTTACTTATTTTTCAAGTGTCACTGACAATGGGTACAGCTCATAAAGAAAAATGTTACACAGCAGAAGTAGGAAAGACATGTAGAAAATGAAGATTTTTCGATGTGCTTTATCCAACTGGGAATATAACTGGAAAAGCATAGAACTCGCAGGTTACAAAGGTTACTGTGACCTGGGGCTCAAGCAGGTTGCTGATGAGGTTCTGTGGTATATCAATAGCTAAGTCATTTGAACAAAAAGAGGCAGGCAGCAAGACAAAGGTAAATCTTATATCAACAGTATGAAGGGTGGTGATAATGAGTATCAATTGAGATACAAAGACCAACTGGAAGGGCTATGGTTGAAGTTCATCTCACTAAGCTCCCTCTCTCGGGTCGCTTATCAAGAATAGATGCTTAATGGAGTCCTAGAAAAGCTTTTCCCAAAGTACATTGAGAATTGGATCCATATAGCACAGCTGCTGCATAGATGCAACTTAACTATGAGAAATGAGCTCAACAGATAAGACTCCAATTATCAGCTTCTTCAGAGTCCATATTAGCAACAGATAGTGGTCTTGGCTTGAAGTCACACTTGCCCATATTCAGTGCGTAGGCATGTGGAAACATGAAGGCCTGGGTATTTCAGTCCTAACAGGTAAAATGAAGGGAACTAATACATCACTCTCTGAACCTTCTCCCCTAGGCTGGCTTCTAATAAATACGTGATACCTCAATCTCCAGGTCAGAGTCAGCTTTCAGAAAAACCAGCTGGACTAACACACACATAAGCTGCAATTTGAATAAATCATCAACTTTCCTGTAAAACACTATCTTAAGTATCCCTTCGCGAAGTATCTCAGCCTATTACCCATTTTCTAACTAAATGAAGTAGAGACATTCTTGAGTATCTAATAATAAAATATGATTATAATTAGATTTCCAATTCTCTTTGTGCTTCTGTAAAGATCTTTTATATTGCATTCTCCCACCTTAATTCTTTCTCAGACTAGAGCTGTTACATCGCTGTGTCTTTGGCATATGTTTAATGATTATAGCTTCAACATTTTTGAGCTGAATAATGAAACTTCATCAGATAACTACTTGTAGCATATGTTTTATGTCTATGAATAATGATGTGCCCTGACTATACATTACAGTATGATAGGATTTTGCAAACTAAATCAAATCAAATAATATGCTTTTTAAATGTAATTCTTCATTTTAAATGAAGAGTTGTTATTTATATCCAGGGCAGTGATTAATTAAGCAACTAGTTCATCTCCAGTATTTTAGCGTCTGTAATAGTTATCATGGTTTTTGTTCAATTTCTTTTGAGTTGCTAATTTATTAACTGGTTCAATGTGTCTAAAAGTTATATGAATATGTGTAATCACAGATACTAGAATAATTTGGATAAGAATCCTCAAGAGGCCCGTATGTTCCCTGAGTTCTCTGCCAAAGGCTCTTGTGTTCCCTGGGTTCTTCACCCAAGGCCAGAACCTTTAAGAGGTGAGACCTAGGAAGAGGTCTTCCAGTCATTGGTTTTGCCCAGGGGGCATCCTTAACCACATACACTGGCTATAATGTATTGCCTTGACAGCAATATGGCCAACTAATCACAGACTGAATCCTCTAAAACTCTGAGCCAAAATAAATCTTTCTGTATATAATTTGATTCTGTCAGGCATTTCGAGACACCAATTTATGAAAACTGACTAGCACAGATATTAAGAGTTAGTAAGTTATTTACCTCATGTCATAAAGTAATTAAGAAATATTGTCCTATACAGTATTTTTAATACTATGCCTTTTTCAATATACTAAATTCTAACATGGAGATATTCTTTGATTGTTTAGTCACTTAGTTTTAAAATATAATTACTGACATATGCATTATATACTGATATAGTGCATATGTCTATCAGTCTAACCAACTACTTATGCATATGCTCATGTATATGTGAATATATGCTTTTTTCTGTCTTTTGAAGAGAGAATATATTTACCAAAACAAAATAAAATGAAGCATAAACTCATTCATCATTAATTGGCCAGCAATAAATCAATAGCTTCCTAAAAATCCAGGTTTTTCTATGAACAATATAAATAACAAGACTTTATGGAAAATTCTGAATGTATAATCAACTTTGAAGTATAAATAGTTATCATATATAGGTACTGTTGATATATATACATATATATGCATTGTTTACGTGTGTAACTAAACTTTATATCCAGCTATTAACTAGTTCATACATATACATGTATGTGAACATATTCTTCCAAATTATTTGTTTTTGATTTTGCTATTATCTCCATTACTACCTTACGAAACTGAGGTTCACACGAAGCCCATAGAGAAAAGTCAGGTAGACACTGTTTGGCTCGAAGCCCTTCAAACTCTGTTCTACTAGAAGTTATGATTTCCATGTAAGAGATTGGAAGTAGCACACTTCAGAACATAATAGCCAGGTCTGCACGCTCTAATTAGCATCATATTTAAACACTTTCTTCCTGGACTATTTTTCTCCCCTATATGCTGAAGTCCATGCAGAATCATCCCAGAGTTTTTGTTTATCTCAAGTAATTAAGCATATTCCTAACTTGACATCATTTCCTCTGCCATGAAGAATGCTATCAGTGGTTTTCATTTTTCAATTCTTGCTCCTTTCTGACATTAAAAGTACAAATTAAATGTTATCACCAAAATAGAGCTTTCATAATGATTATTAAAGTGAATATCACTGTCTATTATAATGCTACTTAACTTTCTACAAAGCACTACTATCTGAAATTTTCCATCTAGTTATGTGTAAAATTTTCTTATGCCAAGTGAATATAATTGGGTGATGTGTGTGTGTGCGCATGCCTGGGGGGGGAGAGTTTTCTCATATTAATCATAATTTCCAAACTCCCTGGCATTTAAGAGTTATATAGTAAATATCTGTTTGTTTCATGTCTTAATAATTGACTATATGAATAAATAAATGTAATTAAATAGTCA
This sequence comes from Hystrix cristata, assembly GCA_004026905.1. Lineage (NCBI taxonomy): Eukaryota > Metazoa > Chordata > Mammalia > Rodentia > Hystricidae > Hystrix > Hystrix cristata. Next base: position 94,517 of record PVJO010002021.1, read on the forward strand.
TCCTGATTAGTGCACATAATGAAAATTACTTGTTTCCTATTTAATCAATAAATGAATCATTTAAGAGAGAAGACATAAACATGTTTAGTAATTAAAATTGTACACAACTTTTTAACATTTAAATCATTAGGAACAGTATTTTCATGAATTCAATTGGTCAAATATTATTTCTTCTTCTTCTTCTTTTTTTTTTTAGGTTTCTTGAGACAGGGTCTCTAATTCAGGCTGGCCTTGGACTCACTATGTAGCCCAGGCTGGCCTTGAACTCTCAGTGATCTGCCTGCCTCAGCCTCCCGAGTGCTGGGATTATAGACGTATGCCACCACATATGCCTATTTCTTCTCTTTCAAAACAAGCAAGCATGGAATTCTTAGATGTAAAGGTAAGTTCCAATAACCACATACTAAGTTGGCAGAAATGTCAGGACTTAAACTTCTATGCTCTTCCTTAAACATGAATGCTTATGACATTGCAAAATATCTTCCCTTGATTTATGAATATACTTACTGTCAAAGTAATTCTTGAATTTGGACAGTAGATTTTGAAGAAAATCTTTTGCTTATTTCAGGGAAATGGTTCTGATGATGTAGGATTTAAAGTGGAGAGGAAAGGGCAACTGTAACATTATGGAGGTTGAACTTACTGGATGGAAAGGATGTTAATAGTCTTCGGTACTTGTTTATTTAATAATAAATAAGATTTTCTACTGTGACAGAGCCTGGGAATACAGTTATAACATAGAGATTGCCCACCCTCAGATAGCTCATATGGGAGGCAATATAACTGCCAAATAATAGGTTTGTCTTCAAAAGAAAGTTAAAAATACACTAAAACCATTTTAAAGAGTCTTTATTGTTACAATAAAGCTAATGCTGGGAAAATTTTCTGGCAGTTCTTTTTATAATTGGTTACCTTCCAAGTGTGTTCCTTGGTCCCAGTTTAGGTAGTGCTGGTCATGTTGAAAGATCCTAGGACCTGTGATGCTTGTCAGATTATATTGAAAAATTATTAAGAATTTGCATATTCTCAGAATGTTAAAATGTATCTTTTTAAATTTATTTTACTTTATCTGATACAAAAACATGTACATATTTGCATGGTATTATGTGATGTTTCAATATATGTACACATTTTGTGATTATTAAATCTGGGTAAACATGTCTTTTTCAAAAATCTATCATTTTTATGGCTACAGTATTCAAAATACTTTTTATGTATTTATGAAAATAAAAATTACCGTCTATACTTACACTATTGTTCACTAGAATGCCAGAACTTCATTCTCTTATCTAACTATAATCTGGTACCTATAATTTAAAATTTTAAATAGATTCTAAGAACTACACATTTTAAATGTTTTGATTTTGTCTTAACAGAAAACTGTCCATTGTGGTAGGCCAAATTCTTTCGAATGGTATTTTTAATCCATTTCATTCTCAAGTAATTTTCCCTAAATAGGAACATGAGCAAATTAATTCTTGGTTTTATATTCCACAATATATTGTTAAACTACATTTGCAAAATTTGTGTTTATGTTTTTCATAACTTATTAAAAATTTAGAAAAACAAATTATTAGAACCATCACTTTTGTCTAATTTGTTAAATGCTATTTTATTTTTCATAAATACACTTTGACGGCTGTAGAATTTTTATGTGAAAATATTAAACTTTTAAATTAGTTTTACAATTCATATATAAACATAACATTATATATCAATGTTTGGAGTTTTCATTCAATCTTAGTTAACTGGATCATAAGGATTATCTTTAGATGCTTACTGAATTATCTTCTAAACATTAAAATTTTAAATTGAAAAAAATAAATAAACCTAGATCCCTATTTGAATCAGTAGGCTTCATAAAATTAAAATTTACTGATAAAAATCTATAGAATAATTTTATTTTTCCAACTATATTGAAATGTCTCCCATTATATTACCAAATTTTCAAGATTAAACTAACTTTTGTCTCAAGATTTGTGTAGTATTGATCCCTCATCATTAATAAGACTCATAATAATAGTTTTGCTTAAGATGTTTCTACAAAATTGAGAAAGTTTAACAACAGTGACAAAACATTATCTGCATATTGTCTCCATTGAGTTTAGACGCAGTAGTGAGAAAACACTTTTAGACTACAGATCATTGAATACAAAGTGGCTAAGCTTCATACTTAGTAATTGTGTATCTAACTTAACTTTTGGTTGCTTGGACAAAATATATGTGTAAGAGTTTAACTAATCATCCAAGTAGAAATGTTACACTCATGTTGAGGAACATGGATATAAAGATCTGAGAGAACTGCCTGCCTTTTTTGCAGTGCAGTGGTTTGACCCAGGCCCTTGCACATGCTGGCAAATGCTCTATCACTGAGCCACACTCCAGTTATGCCTCTGAGCAGAGTAGACAATGGAAGCCTGAATATGGATACATCAGCTGATATAGGAAAAACTCTGTTTAAAACATTTGTTGTCAATTGAAGGGACCATTTCTATGCTGATATTGCAGTCCTACAATATCTAATATGAACACTGTTGATATTTGTGATTGTTATAGAACTAGTGCAATTAGTGATAGCTATCACAACAATGAATCCTACATTTTAGGAAATTAACAAAACAGCTTTAATCCCCACAAATTCCAAAGTTTATTAATCACCCCTCTATTATTTTGTAGTTTCTGTCTCTGGAATATGACAACTCTAAACTTCTATCTGAGGAAAAATAGAAAAGATAAAGTTTGGCCTAGAAGAAACATATTCACTGCAGCTAGGTAGATACAGTCACAGAGTTGGAAGCTTATTGAAAAGGAAGATAGAAAACATAACCACACATTAATGTTTTGTGACTATTACCTCTTTGTCTTAGGTATCATTAGTAGAGCATGACCCAAATAGATTTAATATCAATGGCCATATTTATTATAAATAGGCTGAGATATCTTTAGAAGACATTGTGGAACATAGTAACATAGTTTATGTAATGTTTCTGATATGATTTATATATATATATAAATATTTTAAGTACAGTAAGATAATAGAAGTTAATACAACTTTGAACTGTTCCATTCTCATATATCTAATTATGGAATTTTATTCAACAAACTCAGGCTGGTTGCTGTCAGCTTTGATTATACTTTTTCCCTGTTACACTTGTCATGGCAGTGAGCAGATATGATCCTCCTGAGTGATGGGGAAGGGAGATAGGAACTAAAATGGGTGATGCCAATTAGTGTGTTGATAACAACTAACAGTAAATTTCAGATATGTGAGAGGATATTTGTGAACTATATCTTGTATTTGTAATTTCTTTAAGTCGGGGGGGAGGTGCTGAGGATTGAACTCAGGGACTTGCACTTGGTAGGCTCTACCACTGAGCTAAATCCCCAAACCCCTTATAGTTGTAATTTCTATGCTATGTTGAGAAAAATGTCCTAAAGACTTATGTATGGCACCTGCCCTTCTCCTTTTGTTTACCTTGAACTTAACCACAGTTTTAGGGGTACTGTCTGTAAAATGAACAGTTTTTCTACAATATTTTTTAAAAGAAAAAGTAAGCATCTTGTTTTAGTTATCTACATATCTATTTTTTTTAGATTTTTATTAAAATTTATCCAAAATTACACAAACTTACAGGCAATTATACAAGCTTACAGACCACAATTAATTGTACCTTTTGCTTATGACAGTGAGCAATGTAAACAACCACCTACATACAGCAGTAAGTCACAACTATACAAAATTACCATAGTACCCAGTGTACGTGTCACTGATTTAAGTTTGGGTTATTAGGTTCTTATTTTTAAGATATCATCATTCCTCTGGATTCCCATTCCTCTCTGCTTTTGCCCTCTTCTTGTTCCCTTGAACCCTTTGCCTATTAGCTTATATTTAACACTTCATCTTTTTGTATCCATTGTTTACTCTTTTCTTTTGTTTGTATTTTACCTTAGTAAATGAGGGATACTATGCGGTATTCCAGTTTGCAAGACTGGTTTATTTCACTCAACATTATATTTTCCAGGTCCATCCATTTTCCTACAGATAACTCTAGTTTGTCATTCTTTATAGCTGAATAGTATTCCATTATGTATAGATACCACATTTTGTTTTTCCAGCTATCCATTGATGGGTATACAGGTTGCTTCCAGAATTTAGCTATTACAAATTGTGCTGCTATAAACATTGTTGTGCAAGTATCTCTGTAGTACGATGTCTATAGCTCTTCAGGAAAGATACCTAGTAGGGGAATGGCTGGGTCATATGGGATTTCTATTTTCAGGCTTTTGAGAAATCTCCATACTGATTTCCATAATGGTTGTACTAGTTTGCATTCCCACCAGCAGTGTAGGAGGGTTCCCTTTTCACCACAGCCCCGCCAGCATTTGTTATTGTTTGATTTCCTAATGATTGCCATTCTTTCTGGGGTAAGGTGGAATCTTAGAGTTGTTTCAACTTGCATTTCTCTAATAGCCATAGATGTTGAACATATTTTCATATGTTTATTAGCCATTTGTATTTCTTCCACTGTGAAGTATCTGTTCATTTCTCTGGCCTATTTCTTGAGTGGGTCGTTGGTTTTAGGTAGTTTAATTTTTTGAATTCTTTGTATATTCTATATTTTAGTCTTCTGTCTGAGGAGTAGCTAGTAAAGATTTTTTCCCATTCTGTGGGTTTTCTCTTCACCCTCCTAATGGACTGTTTTGCTGTACAGAAACTCTTTAGTCTAATGTAGTCCCATTTGCTGATTCTTGTTCCATTTCTTTCTGAGCTAAATATCAACAATGATTATGAAGCTCACTGTTTGAGAGAAGAAGTGAGGTTTCTGTCATACTTTAAATTACAGGAACTTTTCTCTCCTAAGACAGCACACCATATGGTGGGTTATCTTGGGTCAGAATCTTCATGGGGAAAGGCTATTTGCTATAAGGAAAGAAAATAACATTTTACTTGTTTATATCAATTCCACTTTTCACAATATAAGATAAAATGTGATGCAAAGTTTCACAAGTGTTATTTCTCACTTAAGATTCAGACATAAAAATAAGAGTGGAAAATATGATTTTACTTTTCATGCTTCTAGCAAAATGGTGGAGAATGAAAAAAGATAGCATAATGAATCAAAGGTATGAATCTCTTTTTAAGTGGGGCAGTGCAATATATTCGAATCTTTTGCAAGGCCGTGCTTATATTGAAAAGACAGAGTTTTACAAAATATTTCTTATTAATTACATTTCTTTTATATAATCCCTAATTATGCAGACAGAAATAATATTTTGTAGTTAAATTGTACAAAATCTACTGATTAATATAAAATATACTTTTATTTTTCTTTCTGAAAAATAATGGATTTGATTACAGATAATTTGAAGAAATTGTGTACAGTTGATGAAACTGTACGCAGATGGGATACTGAAAGAAAATACTTGCAACAGCTAAAGAGTCAAGGAAATAATGGAACATTTAGAGAAATCCTTTTAGATAGTAAAATAAATAGCTTATGAGAAATATAGTAATGCAGGAGAACATGCACATCACTGAAGGGGAAATCTGAACTAATCATGGGAAGAGATGTTCAAAGTCACCTGCTGTCAGAGAATTTTAAATTAAAGAACAAAGCAATAACAATTTGTAACAATTAATATGGCAACAATTAGATCATAAAACACTTTTATTGTAGGTAAGGAAGCAAATGCATTACTATAGAAGGACCAGGTACAGTTACCTAGGGAAAAATACTGGTACTATTTATTAGCATTGTACATAACATGGTGTCACATTTTGTAAGCAATGTTCATTTAAGTCATACACATATGTTGCAGGTCTTGTGTAATTTTGTAATAATGAAGAAATAGAGGGAATTTAGAAGATCATAATTGGAGAACAGAAAAGAAAGTTATGGTAGACACTGCAACAAAATGCAATGTTATGTGACTATAAGCATTCAACAAGTGCAATTAAAAACATAGATATATCAGAAAATAGTAGTATTTAGTAACAAGCATGTTGAAGATACAAAACGACTTGCTTTCTCCCCAAAGCATTTTAATTTTAATAATTCAGCACTCTGAAAGACATTTTCAAGTTTCTTTACATTATTTTTATTATTTTTAATGTTAAAAATACTTTATTGCTTATCAATTTTATCCATATATATCCATAAATATATATATTTATATATCCATAAATATATTGATATATATGGTTACATATATAAATATATATTTTCCATATATGTAGGAAATAAAATTTTGTTTATACAAGTCTTTATACTAATGTTCACAGCAATTTTATCTTTAATAACAAAAAAATCTAAATTATCTTTACCTAAATAAACAAATTGTGATACATAGATTAATGGAATAGAACTCAGTAATGGGAAAAATATCTGTATATGCAACAGTTTTGTGAATCTCAAGTTTATTATGCTGGAGTAAAAAAAATCTGAAAAGTATACATATTTTATGGTTTATAGTTCCTTTCATATAACTTTTTAAATGAAGAATAATTATAGTAATAGAGAACACATTAGTTTTTGAGAGTTTAAAATTGGAGATTGATATGAATATGAAGGGTGAGACAAAAGGGGTTTACTATGATTATGAAATAGCCCTGTAATCTGACTCACAGCATATATGTACACGTCATGACCATTCATAACATTATACTGAAAAAAAGTGCAAAGAAGCCTGGTAAAATTCTGAATAAAGCACGGGGTTTTGTTAATGTGATTAAAAGTGTCAATTCCTGGTTTTGATACTATTGTTTTTAAGAGGCTATCATATTGTAAAGCTGGCTAAAGTGTACACACATATGTTTGCTAACACTTTTGACTCTAAAAAAATTTAAAAACAAAATTAAAAATTACATTTGCAGATTGGTAATACTAAGGGAAATTGACAAATTAATTTCATGAAAACTGAAATATATTTTTTACAAATAGGAGCAAAGTGCAAAGTGTCTTATTATTTCTCACCATCTATTCAAGTCTTTCTTTAGGGGTTTTTTTTGTGTGTGTGTGTGCACGCGCGCGTGTGCACGCACACTGGGGCTCGAACTCAAGGTCTTGAGCTTGCAAAGCAAACACTCTGACCACTGAGCTAAATTCCCAGCCCCTCTTTAATTTTTTCAAAACTTTGTTTACATATTTTTATTTTTCTATTGAATTTACATACAGTATTGTTACCCATACTGGCTGTACTAATTTACATTCCCACTAACATTGTAGAAATGATTTAAACTAGAGCTGGAAATGTTAATTATGCTAATTTGATTATTCATTTCATACATATATGGAATTACCATACTATACTGCATGCCTATGTACAAATATGCATCAATAAAATATTGATATGAATAATGGCATATTGATGGGAAATACTTTGAATTTGAAATTATATATATATAAAATCTATATACTTGAAACATTCATAAAGATGTACATGATGTATGTAGGTAAAATATTACATAAATTTCAACTATATGTGAAGACGAGAATACTCATGTGATTCAATTTATATGAAATTATTGAAAAAGAAAAATAAGTACAGAAAAACCACTCAGTTTGGTGGTGGCATGGATTCAGTGAATATATGATTATACTCAAGAGCATCAAGGAGATATATTTTGTATCTTGAAAGAAATGATCATTATGAGAGTGTGTACGTGTGTCATGAATTGTCATATCTTTGACTTATGTGAAATACTGGAAAAATGAAGATATCGTTGGAAGAATAGAAAAACATAACTATAGTTGGATATTTTGTTATGACTTTTTCAGTAATTAAGAAGAAATTAGCCAAAAAGAAGTCAATCAGACTTTATGCCCATTCTATATCTTCATCAATACATTGGACTTATAAAAGTATACTCCAACCAACAATGTGGAATTATTTTTACAATACCTGTACTATCGTAGCGATAAACATTACACTGAGCCATAAAACATACATGAATGTTTGACAAAATTGACTTTTGTGGAAGGTATGATCTACCCATAACATAATTAAATTGGAATAAAATTAGGTTTCAGATAATTATAAAAGCCTAAAGTATGTGAAAATTTTGTAGTACACTTAGCAAAAAAGTCAAAGGAAAACACAAAAAGTAAATTAAGAAATATTCTGAACTGAATGATTAGTAAAAGAAAAGAGTACAATCAATCAAAATTTGTCCCAAAAAGTTAAAATAGCACTTGAGAAGTTGTCAGATTTAGATTTTTCAAAGACAATCAGTGAAATATATTCTCACATTAGAAACAGAAGCAAATCAACAAATTAAAACAGCAATTAGTTGTTTTTTATTTTTACCAAGAACATGTATTGGTACATTATATACATAATGATCGTAATCAACATGGTTATTTTGTACCTGTACATGATGTATCTTGGTTTTCCCCCAATTCCTCTTCCCGCCTTCCATTCACCCACCCCTCTTTATTTGCAACAAGTTTATTTACACTTTTTGATTTTTTTCCCTTTCATCTTACTTTTCTTTTAAACTTCTTCTTTATCCCCCTTTTCCCTATCTAGTTCTCCTCTCTTTTGAATACTATCTCTTTTTTTAAACATTATATCTATTATACCCCTTTGTCCTTATTTACACTTATGGTTTCTCATATCAGAAAAACAATTCGATGTGTACTGATAAGTGTCTGATTTATTTCACTTAATAGTATGTTCTCAAGCAATTAGTTTTAGAATGTAAGTAGCAAACACAAAGAAAAATCAATGAAATAGAAATTAAACAAGCACAACATGTGTTTCTTTCAAGGATCATTACATTTATAACATCAAATATGACTTTAAAAGGATGAAAAGATATAAACACAAAAATCCACATCAGAAAAAAAGGAAACATACAGACATTACTGATGTTAAAAGGATGATAAGGGAATGTAATGGATAGATATTTGCCATTAGACTGGACAACTGAGAAGAAAATGAGAAATTCTTCAAAGACAAAAGGGACACAATAGAAACACATATATCAATATACCATAACTATATTTAGATTGCATTTTTAAAAAACTCATATAAACATATGTGAAATAAGACAAGCTTGACTTCACTAAAGAACTCTGTGTACCTATGAGGTATGATAAGATCATACAATTAATGTTTAAATTTTAAAAATCATTGCATTAAAAGACACATCACCATCAATGAACCTCAAAATACTCCACCTCCCTTCGAACACATTTATTACGTCATTCTTGCCACTTGTAGAATCAGCTCTGAGAGTCCTGTTCTGTCTTTAATTGTGCTGTTGTGGCTGCCTAGATCTTCTGGATCAATTTTAAGAAGTTTATTTTTCATGGTCATTTTGCCTTTGGGGAAGAGCCAAAATACCAAGGTGCCAGACAGGTGAATATGGTGGATGAGGATGCCCTGAAATGGTTTTATGAGCTGCCTTTCAACTGGACGGCACTCTGCAGCAACATTTGCCATATTTTTGATAGAGCCTAGTAAAGATAATCAGGAAAGAGGAGCTCCAAAAGTGCTTCAGAAAGTGGCATGGAAGATAAGATGAATGTGTTTGAAGCCAGAGCAAGTACGTAGGAGGGGGATTAATGGTAATGTGTCTTTTCTGTAATAATTGTTCATTTAAACATTCACCCTGCATTTCTGTCATACCATTATCTATTGTCTATCATATATGTGTGTGTGTGTGTGTGTATGTATTTGAGATTATATATATATATATATATATATATATATCTCCCATATGTCTTACCATATATCAACTATTATGTATATATGTGGTATGTGGGAAAGTATTATGATATATGGGAAAATATATGGGATATAATATATATCCCATACTATATGCTATATATAATCCCATATACTTTCTCATATATATATATCCCATATACTTTCCCATATATATATCCCATATACTTTCCCATATATGTGTATATATATATGATACAATGTTTAATAATGTTTTGGTTTTAAGAAGAAATATTCACTAACAGTCATCAGGGGAATTTAAACTGAAGTTTCAATAAAATTCTGCCACGTATCTACCACAGTATCTCAAATTAGACTAACCAAACCTCATGTTGGCAAGGATGCAGAACATTCAGAACTTTCCTATATTAATATCTGGCAAAATAAACACTGTGTTTACTATCGTATTTGGTAATGTCTCGTAATGATTAAAATATGTATCCAATGAACAAACAAGTCCCCAAATACCCCAAAATGATTTAATTTTACTGTAAATTATATCAACTTTATTTATAACAGCTCAAAATAGGAAAAACTAGAGTGCCTTTGAGGAAATGAATTGGCATATATTAATTTTTAAAAATACTATTTAGTTCTGAAATGCGTAATTTACTGATACATGCTAAACAAATTAATTTCTAAGCAAAGAAATCCATCACAACAGTGTACTTACTGTATTGTTCCATTATATGAAGTTCTAATTACAGAAAAACTCACTCATGGTGAAAAAAAATTTTTGTTTCTGTGTGGCATTTACTGAAAAGGGCACGAGGAAACTTTGTGATGTGACAGAAGTTCTGTATGGTGACAATACACCAAACTGATCCTCATCAAATGTCATCAAAGTTCACACTTTGGGCATTTTAATATATATAATTCTTTAAAAATTATTTAAAGAATGGTACCTGAGCCATTGGAGTTTTATGAAAAATAAAAGATAAAGTTTGAATATAGTAAACAGGTTTAGTCATTTGTTTTATAGTTTTCTTCCTATCTTGTACACATATCTGTTACAGAAATTGGACTTAGTACTGGGACTAAAATTGAGCAGTGCATTCTCAAAATCCCTTATTATTATTTTCAATTTGAGATATCAGGGAGTTTTCATTAAAATTATTTATTGTTGGAAACATCCACTTTTTTGAGACTCAGTGCAAACCTATTATGTTCTTTTCTTTCATTTAATACAGTTAACTTTGGAAGAATGTGGTATTAGTTACTGGCATTAAATGCAAGAAACTTTGAAACACCGTGATACAGAACACTAGAATTATTATTAAAAGTGTAACCTGAAGTTTCCAAGTTTATAACACTCTAATATCAACTCATATATAAAAGTGTTTACGTCCCAGAGATGACTAGACATCTCTACATCAAATATCTCCTGATAATTATTAGAAAAATAATTGAGAAAGATTGGAGAAGCACAGGAAATAATATACATTATACTAAGGGTTGTAAGACTTTAATGATTGGAGGACCATTATAGTTGGGTAATGATATTGCGGCTATTGGGAGATTGGTGATAATGATGTGCTGAAATTCACTCTAATAAAATTAGTATGAAATTCTTATGCACATTCATTAAGGAATAGAGTTTCTTCATAGTTTCAAATTTTAGGGTTACTAAATTTGTGTTGTATAAGATTTATAGGAAGTACACATATGTGACACAAAATTCCAGCAAAAAGAATCAGAGACTGTGAGAAATTTCAAACAAAAAAGCCTTAGTAGATTAACTTGTAGATAAAGATGTAATTTGCAATTATCTTCTTCATTAATACTAGTAGCATGTAACAATTTAAGGAACAATTAGCTTTATAAAATGCATTACTACCTCCAATAAGAGGCACTGATAAATTAAAATTTCAATGATCAATTTTTACCATATCTTCAGGAATAGTTTTTTAAAATTCAATTTCTCTAAGTGACAACTTATTGGTAGAAAAATACCTTAATGAAAACTATGTCCACTTAATCATTCGATACTATTTAGTTTCATAGTCGTGTAATAATATCTAGGCAATCAAGTTTTCTAATGGGAAATAAATAACCCTTTCTGTATTTTATAAACCCCTAAATGAGTATAAACAGAAAAATATGACATGTTCTTTAATATTTTTCATTGATGTCATTCCTAAATGCCACTGTATTTAATTGCAATTATAAAATATATAATATATAAAACACAGGTATTTTATTTATTCCATAATATGTATTAGTATACAATATAAAGCTTTGTAAACAAAAACTCAGTACATTCAGTGAAAAATATAAACATAATGAAAGTGATAGCATACTATTTAACCATGATTACATTTCAGATGAACTGTAAATGGACAGCTGGTGGTGCATTCAATTACACATAGTCATATAAATTTCCTTCCCTCATTAACTTTACCCTTTAATGCTAAATCACCACAGATACATGTATATATGTGTGTGTGTGTATTTCTATGTCTCATGACAGGTTTTTCTCTCACTGAGCTCTACATTTTTTCAAATCATGTATCCATTCACTAAAATAGGATTATCCAAACGATTCAATGTAGCAGAGAACTCTTGCATTAAATTTAGTAAAATTTAGTATTGAAATTGCAATCAATTATCACACCAATTACTTTAAAAAGAGGTAAATAAAATATACGAGTTATATGCCATTTTTAGTTTCTTTGTTTATTGTTTTGTCATTATTTTGTTATTTTAAAGAACTCCAAGTAAGCGTAGTTGTTTTTACCTCATTCAAATGCTCTTGTAGATCTCACTGGTTTATTGTCTGGAAGTACAACTTGTTGACAAGATTCGAGTTATCATCATTTTAAATGCAGATTTTGTGAATTTAGAATTTGGATTTGGAATGTAGCTCCTTGTCCTTTCAGAAGCAACTACTTTGTTAAGATGCTATTTTTATATCCTAGTGACTTACTTTTCTTTTCAAGCTTATAACCTGTTAAAGGCCTAACATATATCTCCTCCTTGAGAGTTTGAGTCTACTTTCATGTTTCGTATGGAATTCTTAGATAAATTTACTACTGTGATAATTTACTATTAAAATATATATATATTTTTATTAGTGTAATTCTGTAGCAAAAATTGTACAGAAGTTAATTAATAAGTACTGAGAGGGGAACGGGAAGAAAAGCAGCAAGATATGTTATATACAGGTATAAATTCCCTATGATGAATATTATTATTATGTATATCTAAAATGTACCACTAAAATAAAATTTTAAAGAAGTACTGAGTTATTTTATAAGGTAAATTTAGTATCATAAAATCATATGATATAAAATACAATTTTTGTCTTCTGGCTCAGTATATTTGGGGTATAATTAGATCACTCCAATAGAAAGGCCTCTAGTATCAAGTTAATTGGAATGATTATCTTCTTTTTTAAATGATTAAAAGGACAAAATAATACAATACAGGGAATTTCATTTTGATAGGTAATCCTACTGATAATACCACATTTGGAAAAGAATCATCTTTCTTTTCTCTGTATTCCTGCCCTTTCTTATCTATATTCTCTTTTTAAAAAATGAAACAAATTTTCATAACCAAATAATAAGAGAATAACCACAGTTATTACACTGTGTTTCATTCTTAAGCACTTTTCAGATAGCTGTAATGGTATCACAGAAAGAAAACAGTGACTTTTTAATATAAATCACAAGGAAACTTACAATCAATGATACAAAACAGGGGAAAAACAAATACAACCATTATTTTCTGCCCGAACTATATATTGCAGATACATTATGAGTTCTTGGCCTTTGCCTGATTTGTCAATGAACATTAATACTCCAGATTCTAAAATCTTGCCTGATGCCCATATTCTAAAATCTTTGATAAAGGAACAGTAATTTGCAAATATTTATGTTTTTACTTCCACAGTTTCATATCTTCTGACCTAAACCTTATCATCCCTTATACAAAGTAAATCTAACATACTCAGTTTTTATGTACATGCTTGCTATTTGTATTAGTTACCTTTCTAGAGCCAGTGGTTTGCAAGAGAGCAAATTTGATACAGGGCATTTACAAGTTACAACATTCACCTATAAGCCAAATATAGGAAAGAGTGCAGAACATCTACCTATGCACTGGAGACCCGAAAGATCCAGTCAAGGGCTGGGAGCCCACGACAATGTCCCATGTATGTCTGTGTTTGCACTAAATGGCTGAAGAAATCTATACTGGAACCAGGAAACAATACTTGCAGCAGAGATGAAGACCGGAGCTCCCCTGAAGGGAACAGCAGCCATCCTCGACAACAGCCAGGCCCTGAGCTACTTATATGACAAGAAATGTCAAGTTCCCCTCTGGAGAACTAGCCACAACAGAGCTTCTGGGAAACAGCTGGCAACTCTCCTCCGCCCCTGTTCTCCTTTATGTTGTGTCAGCAACAATCCTCAGGTGGATCTTCTACACCCAAAACCATACCAACTCAGTCCAGCTGGGTGTTCCTGCTCAACGTGACCATATCAGTTCACACTATTCAAACATACTGTATTTTTTCTTTTAATAATAATTTTCATGAATTTTAGATTGATACTTTTTTCCAGTCTCTCTAGGTTTTGACTGTTAGTTTTATCTTGTGGTTAAAAATCTGCTTCTTCTCTGGATCTGTCAACCAATTTAAGTTGCAGAATATTGGCTATAAAAACATGCTGTATTCAAGGCTCTATATCACTGACAATTTTAGCTCTTTCAATTTCTGCTGTGATGCTGGGGTTGTTGTTCCACATGCACTCCCTGTCGTTTACCATTATTTTTGAGCCTGGCTAGGTGACTTTTCGCGGAGGCTGCACTTTAGGAGTCCTGAAGAAAGGTGCGGTCATAAAAGGCCTGTGCAGTTTATCTTAATTCTTGAGCTCTAGACCTGCACTATGAGCTGAATCTTCCTAGGCTACTGTTTGCACAAGAATGAAGAAAGAGTAGACAGAAATTCGAAGTACAAGTTAGAGCCAAGTTGAAAAAACAATAAATTAGTTTGAAGCTTCTTTCAGTCCCTGTGGAGATCAATTAAACCAGAATTAATCTGCATATCTGTTGAATGTAAGAATCGAACTGTATTGTAATCTACATAGTCTGCAAGTGTTTGTCTGGTGAAATGCTAATTGATAAATTGAATAATTAAGGAAATTATTGTGCCTCAGTTTCCTTGTGATTTATATTAAAAAGTCACTGTTTTCTTTCTGTGATACCATTACAGCTATCTGAAAAGTGCGGAATTTAATTATTGTGCCTCAGTCCTCCATTTAATAAAATATAATGATATAAAATCTTTACAGAACTCAATTTAACTGATAGTATTCTCAGCATTCTGATAGAATCACCATGAGTTTTGCATGGATGAAGGCTTATTTTCATAATCTAACTTGTCAAATGTATGAGCCCTTTAATTCTTGCTTTGGTTATTTGTTACGAACTCTTAATATTGATGCTCACAGTTGATGTAATATTCCCCCCCTCGATATTATAGTATCAAATCTTTGACATGTGGACTCTGCATGTATGAATTATTGGATTTTACAAAACAGAAAAAAAAACTTGTTTGTGCATGTCATTCTGTGACAGCTGACACTCTTTTTTTTTTTTTTTTACAGCTGACACTCTTAATTCTGTAAATCCTGATGATTGATCTGATAACTGGGTTCTGATAAGTGATAATGCCTATAAGCTTTTATACACAATTCTTAGTGTTCTTCAAACAGTCTGATGCCTAATTTCCCTTGAGAAATCTTTCATTTTCCAGCTCAGAATTCTAACTGTGATTTGTTTCAGAACCTAGAGTCTAACATATAAATTTCTTTTCAATATTGTTAATGCCTCTGTTTTCTACTAGTAAAATTATACTCTACTGCTTACTATTAATTCTCACTACTTAAACTGAACTCTTTAACCTAAAATTATCATTTTATTTGTTTTGATTTTCATTAATTTCCAAGCTGTACTATGACTAGAGTTAGTATCCAATGACATTTATGCCTGAAGAATTAATTAATGCATAATATCATGAGATTGATAGTTATCAAGGCATAGAACAAAAATAGTGAGGAAATTTTAGTTATAGATATTGTGATTTCCAATGAATAAGAATTAATGGAAGGCACAATACATCAGAAAATAATGATTCAGTGCATAGATACCACAGAAACTTTGCTCATAGTGGTAATGGAGATAGAATCTTCAAGAATCCTGTTTGGCTGTGCAATAACTTAAAAGATAAGTTATGCTTTCAGATGTGCATTTCCCTAATTCCAATGCATTCACGTTCACTTATCTGGAATTTTTCACTGAATTTTTTGCTGATTCTAAGGTGAATCTATGTATGAAGTAATTATGTTACCAGTTCAGTGCCATGTTTTATGGTTCTGTCACAATCCAAAAAAGTATTTCTTATCCAAGTCGGTCTTCGAGTTATGGCACATTTCCAAGTAACCTTTGTTTATCAGGACAGTGACATTCAGTAAAAATAATTTGAATTTAACACTTAATGGACATTTCACTAAGGATTCATATACTCAGCAGAATATCTCACAAAATTGTGCTAAAAATAGAATTTGGCATGTTTTAACGTTATTTAACTTTTTACACTTTTAAAAATTATTTGAATGACATAAGTGAATAAGTTATAAAATATTGGAATAGATCAGCATCAGTTATTATTTGCTATTTTAGAAATGATGATTTATATAAAGGCATACTAGTAGAATTTCACCAGAAACTGGTAAGACACAAATATATAATTTATTTGACCAAATTAAAACATTAGATGAAACAAAAATGCCTGTGACAAAAACTATAGCCAATATGATATTGCAAGGGAAATACTTCATTAAAGTTAATAACAGTAAAACTATCAAGTCAGCAGAATTGAACATAAAAAGATTGTACAGAAGATATAAATATGTATGTGTATGTGCATGTGTGTACACAAAATTGGAAAAAACTATACATATCTGGGAAAACCTATGTATAATTATATATTATATGGAATATATATACATGTAATTTCAAATTTATTCATATCATTGCTCATCAGTATGCCATTTACCATACCCAAATTTGTTTATCTGTTACCTGTTCTTAGGCCTTGGATTTTCCCACTGTGGGTCCTTTCAAGTTTAGCTGTCATCAATAGTCATGGGCAGGTCTTTCTGTAGGCATATCCTTCTCTTAGGTAAGCATCTAATATATGACTGTAATTACAGTATATATTGATGTTATAAGTAAATATTCAACTTTACAATGCCTGTCAAATTATTTTTCAAAACTCTTTGTCATCCTGATTTTCATCAGCAGTGTATGTGAGTTCCAGTTACTTCACATATTAGACAACATCTGACATTGTTAGTATTATAAATTGTGGTAGTCTGATAGACTAGTTCTTTATGTGGGTTTAATTTTTATTTCTGTAATGTCAAAAGTTGTTGAAAAATTTTATGCATGATTTAACCACTTGAAAGTACTTTGCAAATTAATCTAATGCACTGTCCATTTTATGGGTTTGCTAACTTATCATCTAGGGATAATAGTTATACACCATATATATTACATAAATAAATATAACATATGCAATTGTTATATGAATTCACAATAACATGAATATAATAAATTTGCAGATTTATATGGTTGACTACATTATTTATATTCATTTGATTTATCTATCATAAAAGCTCGGTTTTTTCCACAATCTAGTATCAGAAGTCTTATAGTATTTAATTTTAAGTCTATGAATTTTGTTCGAATAAAGTAACCCTAGGATTGAAATTACCTTTTTTCTCACAAAGGGATATGTGATTGCATCATATGTTTTGAAGCCTATTATCAGACAAATATAAATATATATTTATTATTCTGACGTCATTTTGCTAAATATTTTCATCGTAATTAAAGGCTGTTTCTGTTAGTGACCTTTTTTTCCAGTACAGGGTTTTAAATGCAGGACCTTTACTCTGAGCTACATCCCCAACATCCCAGGCCTCTATTCTTATTTATTTATTTTTTACACAGTGTCTTATTAAGTAGTTAAGTAGTCCAGGTTGAGCTAGAATTTTAGAATCTTCTGTCTCAGTTTCCCAGAGTCCTGGAATTATAGGTGTTTGCCATCTTGTTCATCTTTTCCGGGTAACTTTACAATTTCTGTGTTCTTTTACTTTATGTTTTGTAGATATTTTATAGCAAATTCTCTTTTAATCCCTTTTGAGAATGTTTGCCAATTAATTGGAGTAAATTTAGTTAATATATTTCCCGATGAAGCTGCTTTTAGTTTTACCCTGCTACAATTAGATATTAGATGTTGTTACTATCATTTCTAATATTTGCCCAGAGAAACACTAATCTTTTTTCCACTTTATATTTCAGCTGTGAAAACTAATATTTCTTCCATAGTTGTACTCCAATGAACAAAATAGTCGTATTCGGTGCGCAAAAGTTTGAATCACATTTAAACAATCTATAGTCCACTAGAAAATCTAAAAATATTTAAACACGTTCTTTCAAAATGCACGTGATTTTTAACTTTATTTTATTGTGATGTGTGTTAAGAATTTATAGACTTCCTTTGAAAATTTTCATATTTTGCATTGCATTTACATTCATGCTGTTGGGTAGGGCTGGGGAAAGATGGAAAGCACATTTTTTAAATAAAATCACTCGGCATTGCTGTGGAAAATGAAGGCATGTTTGTTTCCATAATTGCTGTTGTACTCCACTGCTCCTGTCTTCACACAACAATTCCTCAGATGATCCTGTGCTGAACATCTGATACTTGAGCATAGGAGATGATAAAACAAAAGCAGAGTGTCAGAGGAGAGTCCGTAAAGAGATCTAGAGGAGCAAAAATGTGCAATTAACAATCTGTGGATCTGACAGTGAAAACTTAATAGAAATGCTTCAAAGAATGTAACATTTCAAGTCATTATGAGAAAGAATAGGCATTTCACATCTAAGGATTGATCTGCAATAGCAGTCATGTAATTGGTTAAAGTAAAAGAAATGACTTGAAAACATCACTTAATTTATTTTGGGATATAATGGAACAATTCTCCTCAGGCTAAAATTATTCCCTGGGATGAGTTAAGCGCAGAGAGATGCTGTACTCTTTCCAGATTTCCTCTCCCCCCAATATGAGATCACACCCTGCAAGAATCTCAGTGATTATATCTAAACTTATTGTATTATATAAAGAAAAATGACACTAGAAGCTTAATTTCTCATGGTAGGCACATGAAAAATTGGCAAAATGTGTTGATGTCAATTTTGTCTTCCACAGTATCTTTATTGTTTAAGATTTCAAAAGGACAAAATAAGCATTTCTCAGGAATCAAATCAATTGGGCATAAATGGCATTCTTTGAAACTTTTATTTAGTTCATTCATACAAGAATGGTTACAGAGAAAAAGTTTGTGATTGCAATCAAGAGTGGTCTGCTGCATCTCTCCCATGTTAATAGTTATATTTACTCATTAGGGAAGGAATCAAGGCAACCAAAACAATGAAAATATAAGCATAAATGATTAGCATAGGACAAGCTTTAAAATATCCTTTAATCTACCAAGGACAAGTAAGATGATAGTCCCAAACTATAAAAAGTTAGTATTTATGAAGTTTTAAAACAAAAGACAACAATGTAAACAAGACACTTTTATCACTTTATCAACAAGATGTATGTATTTGAATAGTTCTAGGTAGAGTGATACCTTGGTTCACGAACTTAATTTGTTCTGTGATTCCATGGAGAATGGCCATGTTTGTGTTCATGTGGAGGAAGATGCTGAGGTTGTGTTCAGAACCTGGTGTGGAGTTTACTAATGAAATTTTGACAAATGCTTCTGTTTGTGAACCGAATTGTTTGTGAACAGAAGTGTTCACGAACAGAGCTATTACTGTGCTTATTTCAATATATTGCACATAATTTGTTAGAAATTTTAAACGTTAAATAAAACAGTTTCTAAAATACAATTTTAGAATTTTGAGCTCAATCCCTGGCACCAAAAATAATTAATTTAAAGAAAAAAAACACGAAAAACAAAACAGATCCTGACAGCACATATTAAGATAGCCATTTTCAGAGTACTTAGAAATACTCTGGTAATTTGTTTCCACAATGTGAATTAAAACCTTCCTTACAAACATTTATTATACAGATAGCAGATAAAGAAAACTGTATTCCTTATTCAGATACTACCTATATTTCATTAGAAACTAACAGTATAATTTGTTGAGATAATCGATTATCAAATAATCTTGGGATATTAAATTTTAAAAACTATTAGACCTGAAATATTAGTATAGCTCTTCGTATTTTTACCTGGAAAAATGTGGACATCTTTGTAAAACAAATATGTGATATTTCTTAGTTAATTTTCTTGTTGCTGGGTCAAAATACCTGGCACCCAAAGTTAAAGAAGGAAAAGTTTACTTAGCTGACAGTTTGTACAGGTTTCAGTCCTTAACTGGCAGGTTCCAAGGCAGGGTGGCCTGGTAGACAAGCTCTGCAGAGGAGAAACAGTTCATGGTGGGCAGAAGGTAGCAAAACAAGCAAGAGACGACCAGAGCTCTTTCTGTCCCTCCTTTATATCTTATCCAGTGCCTTGATCCTTAATCCTGGTGCCCCTTGATCCTAGCATCGCACCATGAATCAATCCTAGCATCTCACGAATATATACAGCCACCTATGAAAAATCCCCACCTATGACCACATGAGGCTTTGAGGGGACATCTAGATACAATCAATAACATGATATATGCATTAGAATATTTCAGTTCATACCTTCATCTGTAATAGCATTCAATAGTTATTCATAATACATAATAGAACCACTACAACCTCTATACATAATCTCTTTATAAATGTCACTATAAATTAATATTCATGTTTTATCTTCATTTTTTTGTTATGATATAGTTTGTGTTATGATTATAAATAAAGAAATATATATTCTAAATTTTTATTAAATTTGACATTTAAAGTCATATCTAATTTAATGACAGGGACACATTCTGAGAAGCACACTGTTAACTAATATTTATGATTATGCAAACATTACAGATTATATGTGCATCATAGGTACAAGCTAACGTATGATGTTTACAGTTACTATAATCTATGGGCTCATCATCATAAATGTGGTCTGTCCTGGAACATCACTAATACGGTGTGCAACTGTATGTGTCAAGAATATGTATCATAATCACCATTATTATTTTACTTTTAAAATCTTCATTCTGTTTTTAGACTTCTAGATTTTGATTTTTAAATTCTAAAAATTCACAAAAGTGTAATGGAAATGTCTCACACCACACCTAATTAGTAAAATTTTGTTAGTCTTTGGAATTTACATCAATAGCTTGAAATTTGCCACATTGGGATTATTTATACAGCAGAAATTGACAAAAATTACAAAGCAGAGTATGATTTTCCTCCTGTTAGGAGAGCTAGTTTTATTCATTATCTACTAATATATCACTGCAAGCAAAGATATAGAAATCTAACTTGTATTCCTTCTAGCTAGAACTTGTGAGCATTGTATATTACATGGATAAAAAGACTATGGAAATATTAAGATCATGAATTTAAAACAGAAGTTTTATTTTGGATTATTCAAGTAAGCAAAATATAATTCTATAAACCGGTATGAACAGGGAATCTTTTCAGGCTATGTCTAGGTATCATGGGACAGAAGGAGATTGCAGAGATATTTGAATTGTGAAAAGGACTTCACTCATTGTGGTTAGCACAGACAATTAATGATGCCATAGTAGGTACTATAATGTGGGAAGTATATAATATACTGTATAATATACTATAAGTATATAATATACTATAATATAATATAATGTGGGAAGCTGAGAATAATCCTGGATCAGAGTAAGGAAATCAGTTCTACAACCAACGTGAAGCTGAATCCTGCCAACACTCTAAATAAAATCGGAAATGGAATTTTCCCAAGAGCTCCCTGATAAAAGTCTGATCACTGATGGCTTGATTTTAGCTAGCAAAACCGGGAACATAGAAATCAATTGAGTCCTCATGGACTACTAGCCTAAGAATTCTGAGACAATGTATTTGTGTTTTAAATAGCTAAGTTTGTGGGGAATCATTACGGAAGTAACAGAAGACAGTTACACTTACTTATGTGTTTCATGATCTAATCTAATTCACATATTTATTTTTAAAATATGAAAGTGTATATAATCATTACTCAACTGTTATGCCTTTATTCTCCTAATTTTTTTCTAATTTAGAATTCATAGTCCTAAATAATTTTCTTGAAGAACATGCAAGTGTTCAATTAATAAAATACTTATCTCTTTTCAGTAAGAGTGACTATTATAAAAAAGACTGAAGATAAAGTGCTTGGGAGGCTGCACAGAAGGTGAAGGAACATTTTTATATGTTGGTGGAAATGTAAATTAGTGTAGCCATTATGGAAAATAATTTTGAGGTTTCTCAAAAGTAAGTTAAAAATAGACCTACTGTATGATTCAGGAATTCCAATATTGGGTATATCCTCAAAGGAAATGGAATTAATCTGTTGAAGAAACCTCTGCACTCCTGTTTATTGCAGCACTATTTACAGTTGCTAAGGAATGGAAACAACTCTAAGTACCCTTCAACTGATAAGTGGGTGAAGAAAATGTGGTATATATACACAATAGATTATTGTTCATCCATAAAAAGAGTTGAAATCCTGGCATTCCTACAACATGAATGGACGTGGAAATAATCATGTTAAGTGAAACAAGTACAGAAAGACAAGTACTCAACAATATCACTCATCTGTAGAATTTTAAAAAATGTATGTTATTCTCATAGAGGCTGAGAGTAGATGGTGGTTCAGAGGCTTGAGAGGATAGGGGGAATATTCATTTAACGGAATGCAATTTGTTAAAAAATTCAACACTAAAGTATGTGTTAAAAAAAATGAGACCTTATTACACCTTGATTCAGTGAGAATTTTCTGTTAACTGAAGAAATAAAATTTTCTTTGAGGGTTGGAAGGACAGAGATGAAGAAATTTATGTATCTACCTACCTACCTACCTACCTATCGTCTGCCTACATAACATACAGCCCCTTTTTCATAATAGTGATGCATATACTTATATTTCCTCACTATTTAGATAAATTTCTAATATATATGATTTAATATCTTATAAATAATAATAATATAAATATATAATTTATTTAGTATTGATTTCATTTGAAATATTTATTATTTTAAGTATATAAGTTTATTCTTTGGGGTGATGTTTAAATTACAAAGAACAATTACAACTCACAAAGTTTTATGAAAAATAATTTTTTTTCACTTATTAGATCATATTTGTCAGTATATAATGATTAGATTCATTGTAGGGAGTTAGTACATGTACATAACACATCTTAATTTTCTTTAAATCTCCTTCCCTCCCTTTTCTCCTCATCCCTTCATCTCTGTAACATGGTTACATGATTATCTGCCCATTAACTGGTGCTATTGAAAAGCCCAGATTTGTATCCTTTCTTCTCTTGAGTTTCTATAAGCTTCTAAATTTATCATTGTTTCTAATTTGTATTAGCACATTATCTATTAGAATGAATTGTACTTAAAGTTCTTTGATGGATATGTTATATCATAATTTGAAATACTGCATAGATTGTTAAAGATACGCTTTTAGCATGTTCATGAGCAGCAGTCCCCACAGTCCTCTCCTTCCGTGACAAGACCAAACAACTTAGATGATGCTAATCTAGAAGGACATTCACAGCTCATGAAAGAATCATCACTGCTAATCAAATCAGAGAGAAAACCCACCACTCTGCACCACTGGAGACATTTCATGTACTGAATATTTCATAAGAAGGGGCTCTTGCTGGAGTGAAATTCTCAACAGCTTCAGGTTGCGTGCAAATATTTACTTAAACATTCAAGCACAGTCCAACTGGTATGCAGCAACAGCGCCAGTGAGACTGGAGTGATCTTTATACATTATGGTAATTACTTGTGACATGATTCTTGCTAGGTCACAGCAGATTGCCTTGGTCCCTCTTGCTTTGCCAGCAGTTCCCCTACTTGAATGATTAAGTGGACAGGGTGCCACAGGAAACCAGATGCAAACACGATGACAATTGTCTCTTTTAACTGCTTAAAATTGAACTCAATTGTTTAGTTGCACAAACATCAAAACACAATCAAAGACTGATAGCAAGCCCCTGAGTCAGGAGAATCGTCGTGAGCATAGGAATTGGAAGTCTTGGGAAAGGTTCTGACAGTTTATCAAAACATTGAAAACTAATTTTCCTTTATACTGACACACAGTGCTCCAGTACATTTTCCCCCACACATTTAAAGAAAAATTTGCCTCTACCTGCATATAAACAAAAAATGTTCAAAGAAAACAAGATGACTATTTTTGTTGTTTAAAAATTCTTGTAGTAATAAAAGTATTAAAATACCAAGAATTTAGTAGGAATAAAGTGCCATAAATAAGAAAAGTTGTGAGTTTTATAAAGAATTTAATTTGTATAAGTGTTAACCAACCAATCCATACATTATAAATGAATTTCAACACCAAACTATTTTTTGATACATGTCGACATTTCATTCCTTTCTTCATAATCATAGTGATGTTCTTCTACTCTCATACTACTAAAATCAAATTCTTTAATACTAAACAGGTCAACTATACTTCATTTTCGATATATGGTAAAACTGGTTTGCAAGCAGAATTCTATATCAAAATGAATCTCCCTGTAAGAAATAATGCAAATTCAGATGATTCTTTCCACAACCCAAAAATAGTCATACAAAATTATTGCAACATTGTAATATGATACAAAGTAGTAAGAAATACAAAATAGAAAAAAAAAAAACAACAAATTAGTCTGCACTTTGAAAACCTTCATGGCTGGTGTGAGAGAGACACAAGAGAGGAGGTTATTGTGTAGGAGCACTTTCACTATCACTGACAGAATCACTGCTATCTGTTGGCTCAATGGAATCTTTTTCTTTTTATTTCAGCTTTAACAAGAAAATCTATCCAATGACACTTGCTTTTGTCCCCTTTTGAAGATTTGAAGAAATGTGACATTCCATTGTCGTTAAACAGACTCGTCTCTTGCACTGCTACTGCCTTATTCAGGTGGAGCTTTCTACAAAATTTTGCACTGTTTCCTACGTTTTACACATCTCCTTAATCTCATTTGAAGTGAGGATTTTCTCTGCATTTTTCTCCTCCTGTTATGTGGATGAGGTCTCCTCCATAAACTCTTGCTGTTGGGAGACCATTATTCACAGTCCCTTAGCAAGATGTGATCATGTCAAAGATCAAATAGTTGAATGGGCCTGGGGTTATATCATCTTCTGCATCTTCTGTTCTGTTTCATTTTTCCACATGTCTGTTTTTGTGCCTGTACCATGATGGCTTTTATCACTGTAGCTTTGAAATATGACTTCAAATGTGGGATTGTGATTCCTCTTGCTTTGCTCTTATTACACAGGATTGCTTTGCTATTCAGGATCTCTTCTAGTTCCATATGAATTTTATTGTTTTCTCTTGTTCTGTTAGGAACACTGCTGGTATTTTGATTCTGATTGTGTTAAAAGTATGGCAATGTGTATTGTATTGGTTCTGCCTATCATGTATTTTGCAGCAGATGAGGTTCCCAATGAGGTTAAATATGCTTGGTATAAAAGTATTTAAAAACGTCATCTCTGGATATGATTCAGAGAATTTCCAAGGTGGCAGAAATTAAGAAGTAAGGATTTCATAGATGAAAAAAGTTCAGGTTTTCATCACTCATTAAATTCAGGGAGCAGAGATTGATGTTAGAAATGTACTTGGCCAACAAATAAGAGCCACCTGGTCCTGGGAGTTGGTACTCCTTTTCTGTGTATGTTTGTCTCCCTTGGAAAAATGAGAGATTTATGGTCACTTCCTGGGGAAATAAGTTACAAACTGGTCTTATGTGATAAATCGACTCTACGATTCTAACTGCTTTTTGAGATAATTGAGTTCCTCTCTCTAAAATTTGCCAGGAAGTTTATGTCATTTCATTGCATTTGTCATAGCCCAACCTCTGTTTGAAGTTGTATTGAGTCAGCTATTAGAATCCTCTTCAGTCCCTTCAGATGATGTTTAAAATGAAGATTTTTGTTATGGGTATCTACATCATTGTATTTATCCTCATACACTTTTATGTTCTTTCTATCTTGATTGCACACTTTGCAATCCATTCTTGCACATATCCTTCACGTTTCTACAAATATAGTTTTGCAAAACTTTCATAGTTCTCTTGTTATGTACTTTTCCTTCTTTTAGGTTACATTTTGTAATATGTGCTACAGAACATACTGGGACTTAGGGTTAGGTTTTTATTATGCTCAACAGTTCTTTGTAAGGCAGCTACTTCATTTTAGGTTCTATAGAACTGTGGAAATTAACTTCTTTGGCCATGGAAGAAGGGGCGTTTCTAGTACTAAAGGAGGACATTGAATCTTAGGACCTCAAAATCTCCACTTTGTCTGATTTTATGAATATGTTGTGACCCCAAGTTTTAGTGTCTCATTTCTTTCCAAGTTTTGACTTTCAAAATAAGAGACCTTTTGAAACTGGGAATTCAGTTTTTTAGTGTGCCATCCACCAGCATAAATGCATTTCAGACAAAGTTTTCAGAAGCATCCTTAAGCTACAGGAGATAAAGATTATATTCTTTTAGTTAGATGTTTTTACAGTCTGTTATAGAAACTTTTAGGTTTCTTATGCAAATCTTGATCTCCAGATTTAAAGCACTAATTTATTTTTCTTTATGCCTAGGTTCTTCCTCAAATTTAAATGTCACCAAACATTATATTCTCCAATTTTACTTAACTATATTGTGTGAAAAAATATCTGGTCATACCATGCCTTACCTTCCTTGTGCATTTGATTACAAATGTCTATAGGTGGTAATCTGAGAAATATCTCTGCCAATACATCCTTTGGATTACCAGTGTCCTTTATTCTCATTGAAAATGTCATTATTAATGCCTCAAAATAACCACATTAGAGAACTAATTTCATATAACCCAGGGCCTAGTGTTTTATTTTTGCATGAAATTACTTTTGATAACTGTTTTTATATCATTCGAAGTTTTATTATAAAAACAGAAAATAGAGCCATGGACACACCATATTTACAATTTTCCTATAAAGGACAGAAAATAGTGCTCCTTTAATATAAACCTAATTACATTAGCTTTATTACACAGTTTCTCAGTGCTGAGCATAAAGCCAGAATGGCTTATGGTGACTCACAGACATTTCGGGATCTAGCCCACGATCAGCTAGATCTTTTGCACCTAACCTTTTTCTTTCTGTGGTCTTGCTAAAGTCATATTTTGAGAAAATAATAGAAATTCCTTTATCTAATTAAAAATTATGTGATTTTTCACTTTTTTGTGTATATTCTTCATACTGCAGTGAATTTTCTCCTCACCTCTAGCCTCAAGTTTGAAGACAAGGAATTGGAGATGTCTTTGTCTTGTGGAGGCCATTTCCTGTTTCTTAGGAAGCTGTCCTTTCTGCATGCTCGCATGGCAGAAGGGACAAGGGAGCTCTCTGGGTTTCTTTCATGAAGATATTAATGTGTTCTACCATGACCTGATCACGTCCCAAATGTCCCACCTTCTAATACCATTACCTTGGGGTGATGTTTTTGACATATGAATTTGGGAGGCCACAAATATTCAAACCATAGTAGTAATCAAAAGCATAAATGCCCTAGCTATAGTGGCACATACCTGTAATCTCAACACTAAGGTAGGCTGAGGCGGGAGGATCACAGGTTTGAGGTCAGCCTGGACAACTTAGGGAGACCCTGTCTCAAAATAAAAGATAAGAATTGTCTGAAGGTGTAGCTGCATGGCAGAGTGCCCCATGTCCATCCCCAGTAACACCCACACACCCACACAGACACACACTACAGATAAACTAACCATAGTTTTCTCTTTCCAAGAGGAAGATATATTAATATTATGCTCAAAATTTTCTTAAGACAATTGTATAATTTGTGTGTGTATATGTGTATTCTATTAAGTAAAATGATTATAAACAGAAAAAAAACTTCCTTTATACAGTGTTATAAAGTGTCAGTTAGAATTGGACCTGAAGACATTACCCTAATCTACTTTTATATTCAATTCTACTCTTTTACTACATCATTTCTAGGACATAAAAAGATGCAAGGTGAAAAGAGTTTTCCCATCCTTAGTTAACTTCCTATATCCGTGTGAAAGGAATTTAAAAGATCAGTCATTTTTTTCTGGAAGCTGTTTGTGAATATTATTGCACAATATAGGAAACAATATAGGAAAACAACACAGAATAGCAGATTGTAACATTTCCTGAGGCAGGTAATTTTTTTATTATCAGGACAATTATATAATTGAAGAGTGTACTTTTACACAGTCACATACCCATACACATATATCACAGATCTTATATTCTCCTTGTAGAGATTTACAATAAGGCCAAATAAATCTCATTTTACTCAATTTGTAAGATAACCAACATATATTATTTCCATGTACACTCATGTATCAGACTATTCACTTAAATGTTAAAGGTTTTAATAATATGGAAGTTATGAAGTCTGTACAAATTCAATATGAAAACCATCTTTTTCATAGACATTTCCAATTTCTCTCTATACTGCTGAAAGTTAAATATCTCGCCTGCAATTAATTTGTGTATTTTTCTCCTAGCATATAAGTGCTCTTTACATTCATCATCTTAAAAATGCAATGATACATTGAAAGCAGTAGAAACCTTTAAACATCTCCCAATAATTTATCATAACAGATCACTCTTGCATATTATAAAATACATGCAATGTTTTGTTAGTCACATAGACCTACATTTTATGAGTTGCCATATAGTGAATAAGAAAATATCTTCTACTTTTATGTACAGAAGGAGAAACCAACTTATTTTATGGGGAGTCAAATAATTGATAGCATTGCATCCAATAAATTAGACTGTAATCCACTTCCCTTTTTGTATCCATTCTTTGCTGTGACATGTTTTTTAAACACATAATCAAACCTCATACCTTTGAAAACTTTCATGACCATTTTTTTCAAGCATTCCTTATTTTAGTACATTTTCTTATCTTTGAAATTTTAACCATACTTTTCATAAGGACTATTATTTCTCTATATCCTGCTCAAATTTGCCTATTGGAACTTTAGACAATTCTCATGTGTGGCAATTAAACAATTAGAGAACATGATGGATTCTTTGACTACCTTATTCTTTGGTTTCTCTTTTGACAAGTTGCAGGTCAAAACATGCATTAACTGTTAAAGCTGTTGTTGAAATTCTGACCCGTGTACTGAATATGATCTTGATATGAGCTCCTATTAAATTTCATTTCTCTTGTTCCAGATTTTAGTATCTATCACACCTTCTATATATGTCCATATTCTGCATATTTAAATGGCTATATATAAATCGCAGTGATCTTAGAATATATTTTCGATGTTCTGAAATAAGCATGGCTTTATAAAAAAGATCTCAAGAAAGAAATGTTTTATAAAAATTTTATATTCTTTTGTGCAATAATTTTTAGAAAATTTTGAAAAATGCCAGTTTATACATTTTAAATGTAGTAGGCGGTATGTGAAGACCTGTCTATATTACAATACTAGACAGAAACAATAAAACAGTTTCCAGAATGATATCTAGCTATGATTATATTTTCTGCTGCTGGGTATTATCTACATTTCTACTTATTTCTATATATAATTATATAATTAATTTTTGCTATAATGCATGATCTTTGAGAGCAGAAATTGTGTCTCTTTTTATAAAATATGCTCCATGGAATAATTCATTTATTAGTATTTGGTAATAGCATTATTATTCAAATCTAGGAAACCAAAGGAGACAAAATAATCAAGGTGATAACTAGGACACACACACACACACACACACACACACACACACACACAGAGTTTTTCCTGTTTACCATCCCTACACATACACAAATGGAATAAACTGTCTTTGGTCTACAAGTGTGATTTGGAAAGATGTTCAGAGAGGTGTTTCATTATGGAAACTCTATCAAGTGGCATCGCGAATTTTTGTTGTTCGTTTGTTTACTTGTATATGTAGAGAGACTTTTTTCTGCGTCATGTAAATTTTTAAATCGATCATTTTATTAACATTTTAAAACACCATATCAAGGATTTTTATTACGACTCCATTTCTGTATCTTAGATAAATAAAATCAATTTACTAATTTCAAAACAACGAATTTTCTTCATGTTGGCACTTATTATTCAAACACATATTAGCTTGCTTACTTATGGTTTTCTTTCTTCCCAAAGGAGTTTTGTTATATCACTGGTTTCATTTCATTTATTCATTTGGAGTGAAATAACTGAATTTTGTTTCTTTTTTTCCTATAAGCCACATTAACAGAAACAGAAAAATGCACACAAATAATAGGGTTTTTTGTTTCGTTTTTGTTCGTGGCTTTTTTTTTTTTTTTTTTTTACATTTTGAGAAGAGTATCATTTGTTAGTAAATATATAATTTATTTGTGTTGCAAACATTTGCTCAATTTAGATTCTTAAAAATTAACCCTCTGAGGCTAGATGTGCAGCTAAGGAGTGGAATACCCGCCTACCATGTAGAAGGCTCTAAAGTCAATCCTTACCATTTAAACAAACAAACAAACCCCTTACTAATAGAGTGGGATGAAAAATCACAGACTGGGAGAAAATTTTTGCCAGCTGTCCCACAGACAAAGGTCTAACATCTAGAATATATAAAGAACTCAAAAAATTCAACTCACCCCAAAGGACCCTATCCAAAAATGGGCATCTGAAATGAATAAACATTTCTCAGACGAAGAAATAAAAATAGCAAATAAATATATGAAAAAATGTCCAATATCATTGGTCATTCCAGAGATGCAGATCAAAACAACACTAAGATACCATCTCACTCCAGAAAGAATAGCTATTATCAGGAAATCAACCAATAACAAGTGCTGGGGGGGGGGGCTGCGGGGAAAAAGGAACCATTTATTGTAAATTTTCTAACTTAATTTTATCAGATAAAATTGTGCTGTCCAGAGGAAAGCATTTTATAAGTTTGTGGAAAGTATAAATTCTCACATAAATGACAACTTGCAAATTAGTAAGTGTTCATTATCCTGGGACTTTTGAGTTAGTCAACGTGTGCTCAGTCCATTGGGATAGTCTCATAAGGTGAACACAAGCGAAAACAAAAAGAAAACAAAACAAAAACTACCTTTCCAAAGTAAAGGAAAATGGAGATTCCACCCCCCCCCCGTTTTTAGTATTTATTTTAGGAAATTTCTACTTACATTCTTTGTCTCTTTGGAATGTATATAAATATTTTTTTTCAAAACATGGAGCATGGGGCTGGGGATTTAGCTCAGTGATTAGAGTGCTTGCCTTGTAAGCACAAGGGCCTGAGTTCGATCCCCAGCACCACCAAAAAAAAAAAAAAAAAAAAAAAAACAAAACATGGAGCACATCTTGCCAGATTTTTGACCAAGAAATTATTTTCTGAAGGACCTCTCTTTGAAGTGTTGTCATTAAAGAAGACAGTGTCCCTATTTCAATTTCTGTAGGAGGAAGAGTGTAATTTCCCGGGTCAGCTCACTCCAAGCTGCAAGATTAGTTTCTGACATGAAGATGAGTCGTTTACTGTTCCTGTCGATAAAGCTAATTAGCTAATATAGAAGATCACTCTAGTTGCTGAATAAACATATGATGCACTATAAATAAGTTTTTGAAAAATTATATATGAAAAATTGTTTTACTTGAGGACTAGTTATTCTTTATCATGAGAGCATACATACGATTGGTTGCATCTATGTAGCTATTAAAAGAGAGTAAGATTTTTTTCTCTCTTTGCAGTTTCTCTGGCAGATTGTTTTGACATGCATGACATTCTGATTTAATGCTTAGTCCAGAAGAAAACTTCCAGTTTTGCATTTCTCTAACAGTCTACAATATATGATGCAATTTTAAGACGCTAACTTTTGAGCGGGATCACTAAATATTCACTGACTTCCTTATATTTTTTTTTTTCTTCTGCACTTTGGAAAATGTACTTTCATAGAAAATTCAATGAAACTGTATTTTGCTTTTACTTTTCTGAAATTAATTAGTAAATAACATGTTGGTTTCAGATAATTTAATTTTTGTCATTCTGAAGAAAAAAACTAGATGCATGTACTTTAAAATTAGTCTGTAATCATGTTAAAAGCACTGGCAGTTATGCCCAGGGTTTGAAAAACCATCCCAAGTTCATTTTAAAGTGGGACAGAAGCAAATTGTAGGTATTCACTAGGCAATGTGGGCAGAAAACAAAACAAAATAAAATGCTTCCAGAAGTGGAAATTCCAGAGTGTTTTGCTTTCAAATGTTCCCTACACATCGAGTAGCTATCTATCTTCTCTCTCTTCCCCTTTTCACCACTCTTAAATTATCTTCTAAATAAATAAAATAAGATAGCCTCTTTAATAAATGGTGCTGGAAGAATTGTGCATTTCTATGCCCGTTTTTTAAAAAGAAACTTATCGTATGACTTGCTGAGAGTTGTGCTATTTGTGGATTCTACCCAAGTAGTAGAGTTTAGTCATTGTTTGGGGCCCCCACCTTTTAACATTTAGATACAAGTGTTTTATGGTCATTTCGTTAATTCTCTGTAGGCACTTAAATTTTTTTTTTTTAATTCTTCACCAAAAGTTTCACATGTGCAGTTTGAAAAATGTACTTTCAAATAATATTTAGCAGAAAATAATTTCTACTTTCAGAATTTGGCTGAATAGTCATTAATAACATTTATATAACTTTCCTTGAGCTTTTGGATTGAATAGCTAATGCATGCATGTGCCTGTTTGTGTACATACTTATAGTTGAAATTTAAAGTACTACATATTTAAAAATTAAATATTAGTTGAAGAGGGCAAATGTTTGTGGTTTTATTAGTTTAATAAAAAAACAATTTTCATTCCAAGTAATTTTATAGGGATTATGGTTTGCTAGTGGTCTTGAGCATGTGTGTATGTGTGCACATTGCTTGTAGGTGTGTTTATGTTTGTTCAAGTAGCACAAATCAAACTGAAATTACTTATTTAGTTTTTTTCTGTACTTTAGATTGTCATTCATATCCTTTAATTAAAAACAAATTCCTTCAAACATCATGCTTCTGTTCTTTAAACATATTCTAATGAAGGCCATGTGGATATTTTCATAGTTCTACAGTGGAAAGTTAACACACCATTCAGAATTGATTCTAAACTTTCAGCCAGTATTAATTTGAATAATACACCAAATTCTATATTCTTGTTTTCTACAGTGATCTTGGTCAATGTTGTATTTGCTACTTGGGGATTTCTCAGTTGTCTATTTTATTAGTCTATAAAGTTTGATACCCATTTGGTTTTCCTCAAACTATTTTAAAATGTATGGTTTCTTCTGTGCCTTCAAATGTAGCACTTACATCTTCATGCACACCTATGAGTGGTTATAGTGGCCAGCCACATTACTTTACATCCATGTACATTTGAGAAAGGTAAAAATAAACTGCTGTCATATCTAAGCTATGTATTCTGTTACTGAAATTTGGTTTCTTTCCTCTCTGCTTAGTTATCTTGCTCTTCTGCAACATAATTGTTCCTCAGTAGTTCACAGAACAGTGTAGTAGAGACTCTTCTAGTAATCTAAATGATGTATTCTATTGTTTTTATATTTTACATTTTCTACTTTGAGCAACCACTTTTGTTTTAAATACATTTTAACAGGATCGGCTTTAGGCAAAAAAGATCAATTACTTTCCTCTAAACTAAATGTTATTATACAAGGGGACAGATCTCAGCCAATAGGGAAATGATTCAAGGAAACAAGGCTGAGGGGTAAGGAGAGGAAGAAAAATGTGCCATGTACAGGATCCTAATAACTTCAATCAGTGTAAACCTATGCGATAACACGAGCTAAGACAAATAATGTCAACCAGTATGTAAAAGCCAATGGGGATTCGGGGGTGGGAGGGGAAGAGAAGGGAATTAGAAAAAGAAAAGCTGTAATTTGTACCTGTTACTACTCCCCAAGATGACTGTAAACTGCTAGAATTGCAAACACATACTAATAAAAACAGTTTTTAAAATTGCTATTAATTAAATAATTAGTAGGGGTTAAAAGATTATTTTTCAGTCTTTCTTTTTGGACCTTAATTTATAAAGTTATCTGTAACATTTCATGGACTTTGTATGACTCACATGACATTGAATGGTTGTTTTAATCACTAAAATAATGATTTATGGCCTAAAATGTTTATTAAAATTCCATCAAAGGTGCTTGTTCTGGTAGTTAATAGTTTATTAGAAGTCAATATGAATGCATGAATGTACTTCTTATTGTAAAGAGCCATAGATAAATCCTAAGCAAATCAAAATCTTGACAAAGAAGTTTTATTGCATATCATTGCAGAAATACTTGCTTTAAGCTCTACTATATTTTGACTAAGGAAGCTAATTCCAATTTAGTAAAGAAGATTAGAAATGGAAAGAATAAAAAAGAAAGAACCTAAAGAAAGAATGTTAAATCGATGTTTTTAAAAAGAACTATTCCACGGAAAAAGTTTAATGTGAAACTTCAGTGGTGTGAAATGATAGATTTTTACAAAACATTTTGGCATAATTGTCCCTTTGGTAATAATCTGGAGTCACTTCTAGGACTGCCATGGGAGATTACATAACAAATACAAACATAAATTAAATTCAGTGGTAAAATAAATAAAGGCTTCAAAATGTATAAAGTTTTTAAAATGTAAAAGTTCAATTCAACTGACCAGCGGTAAATTTGAAACTATTTAGAAGTATTTTGATATCATTTGTAAATATTGTTATTTTTATTCTTTATGCTTTATCTCAAATAACTTCAAATAAATTTGTTTCCTATATGTAATCACAAAAGCCAATTTAACCTTGAAATAGATGACTTTAGAGAGGTCAGAGTAAAGATAAAAATATTTCCCCATGAGTATGCTTATATTATATGAGATTTTAAATTAAATTGAATTTTTTATGGAGGATGATAATAGAAGGTTATCCAATGTCATTTGGAGTAACTTTTAGAGAGATTATAATACAATATTTTAGTTAACATAAATTCACGTTGTTTGCTTATCTTGATCTAGACATTGGATGATGAACAGTAATAGTAACCATTTGTCTTCATTTTGGGTTTATAGACGCTGAGTGTTAGAGATATTCTATTTATAGTTTTAGTATAAGGTCGAATATACTTATCACACTTCATTGGTTGCACATTTTATACTCAGAAAAAGTGTTAAGAGTCTTTTTTATTGATTCACAGGGTAAGCAATTTCATTTTTTGTTTTCATACTTTGACCTACAACCCTAGGATCCATTAGGGCAGTACAATAGCAAGGTGTAGACACATCAACTACAAAGAAATAGAACCAAAATGACACTGTCTCCAGCTAGGGATGCATTAATAGACCTGAGAATTCAAACATAGAAAAGGCAATTTTTTCCTGCTGGGAAGTGGTGTTCTCAAGAGAGCCATCACAGACTGAAGAACATGATCTGAAAATCAATAAAGGCCCTATTGTGCTACTGATGTGTCCGGTAAGTGTCATTTTATGTCTTGCTAGCGGATATCTAAAGGAAGTTAAAGCAACTTTGCTCATAGTAATTGGATGAATCCTCTTTCATCAGTAGTCTATTTCACTGTTCAACCCAAATGTGAAATATACTGTGGGGTGCAGTTTGAAATATCATGAAAATAAATACAAAAACTGATAGGGCTTTCACAGATAGTATAAAGGAATCACTGATGTTTTCCACTCTCAAAATTCCTATAATTACACATGAATTTAAACAGATAACTGTAAATATGGGGCTAATTGACAGAAATTGTGGTTAGGAAACATCATATTGGTTAACCAAAGAAAGAAACTTAAAAGCCATCATTGCAAACATCAAAATGATTTGCAGGAATTGAATAACTAATTTGAAAGATTTAATTTCATAAATATGCATTGCATTAGGCTTGAAAGATTTATATACTTGGAAATAATCTAGATACAAATTTCTGGGTTCTTTATTGCTTATTCTATTAAATTGCCTTTTTTTCTGATATTACTGTAACAAGTTGGAGAATCCAAGCACAGCCATCTCAGTTTCCTCTAAAATCTTCTGCCAATTTTATTATCATTTTCCCACAAATATTTTTCTCCTATGAAAAGTGTTTTGTTGTTTGATTGTTACTATATGTTGTTTGAAAAAAAAAGTGGAGAAAACTTACTGCAATTTGAGTTTTATATTGGAGATTCTACACTTTCAAATCTTTTTACTTCTAATGTATTTCACGAAAAGTGTGAAATAGCTTGGTCCTTAAATTTGAGTAGAAAACCTGATAAATTTTACAACTTCTGCATTTCCTGTTTACTTAATTGAAATGACCTTTGTTGTCAGTTTGTCCACATTTTGTCAGAATTTATTGCATTTCACAAGTGATGTTTGCAAGATAAGTATATGAAAATCACTGTGCAGTACATTGAATGTCTAAAAAAATCAAGGGCATGACTTCAAAGGTGCAAATAATTGTGTAAAATTTGGAAAGATGGAAGGCAGGGGGACAAAGACAATCTAATAAGGAAACAGAAGAAATGAGTAGTATTTGAATTACATATACTGCTTTGTGTTTCTCAATGCATATTTCAATGCAAATACTTTTGGTCATTTTCAAAACCTGAGCTCTATCTTTGTGATTGCTTTTTGTTCTTTTGTATATTGTCTAAAAGAATATGTGTGTATGTATATATATATATATAAAATATATAGAATATATAGAATATATAAAATATATATTATATATAGAATATGTATGATATATAGAATATATATTATATAGAATATAGAATATATAGAATATATATTATATAGAATATCTATAATATAGAATATATATATACATACACATATTAGTTAACTTTGACACAACAAAGTTGATTCAAATAACATATATGCAGAATACATATCATATATAATACATTTTGAACTTAAAACAACAGCAAAAGAAAAACTAGATTAAAAAAGGGTAAGTGTTATAAGTAGATACTTCTTCAAAGGTATTAAAATGACCAAAAATCATATGAAAAAAATGTTCGCAGTCATCAATTATTTGGGAAATGAAAATCAAAACTAGAGAATTTCACCTCACACCCATTAGGATGGTTACTAAAAAAGAGATTAACAAGTTTTGGCGAGGATAGTTTTGAAGTAATAACTACCTCCCAATTTCTGGGATAAATTGGTTTAGACACATGGAAAACAGTATGACTGCTCCTTAAGTTATAAATGTAATTACTATACAGTCAGTAATTTCATTTCTAAGTATATATGCACAAACCAAAGCCAGGTTTCAAAGAGATGTTTATACATCCATTTTCAGAACTGTGTTCTAAAACAAAATGTAAACCATGCAAGCAATGTATGTATGTGTATATATACACATACGTAAAGAAGGATATTCTGCAATTTTCTACAAAATGAATAGAATTTGTGGATATTGGCTAACTGAAATAAGTCAGCCACAAGTACACAGACCCTAGTTGATTCCAAGAGTATGATTCTACTAATGCATTGTGATTAGAGTACAAAAAATTGAATAAAGAGAATAGAGTGGTGATTAGCAGTGGCTGGGAGCAGAGAGGTACAGGGAATGTGTTTTTATAGGTGGAGTTTCAATGTTAAAAGATGAAAAGTTCTGGAGGTAAATGATGATCATGTTTATGCAACATACTGAATATCCTTAACACCACTAAATTATAAACTTAAAAATGGTTAAGGTAGTAAATTCTGTGTTATGTGAATTTTACAATAAAAATAGTGGAAATAATAAATTTGCCTCTAACTAGCCACCTTCATTATCATTCATATAATACTTTCTTAATAACAGAAAATAAATATGAAACATATATTTGAGTTTTTCTGCTCCAGCTACAGCCAGAATGATATTTAAATGTCAGTTTTGAATATGCTTCCCCATAATATAATTTTTATAAGTTAACATTTAAAATATGGTGTATTATTCCAGGTCAAAATCTCCAATGATATAAGACTATATTTCAAAACTTTACACATTTGGGAGCAGATGGAAAATCATCAGGAAATTTAGGCAGTAATTAGAAGACTCAATCAACCAAATGAGAAATGTAGTGAAAATTGATTTTACATTAACATGTCAACAGTGATACAGTGATTGTCTCATTGGACAAATTGATTTTTAGTTAATGGCTTATGAACACCTTTTATGGTTCTTATGAAAGGGCACCTAAACATTTTTAAAATTAGTAAACTGATTCAATTCTATTAATTAGCACACTTCCAGTGACATAAAAATCAGGCATATTATTTTACTAGAATACTAGTTAGCAGTGGCTGGACAGCAAGAAGACTGTTTTATATGATACTGTTTAGTAAATATCTAAATTCTATTTGCAAAAGTAGTAGAGATAATAAAAATAAAAATAAATTCATCCCTGTTTTTCCACTAATCATGTGGTTCAAGTAGAGAAAAGAATTCTGCAGTTTTCATTGTGCAAGGTGTGTCCTGCATCTTTCTTGGTTGTGAAACTTCCATGACTCTTCCCACACTTGAAACATTTTATTTGTTCCAATAATGTTTGTTCTTTTTCCTGTTTGTTACAAAGACACTGCTTTTTGACACCAGAAACCATATTACATAATTAAAATGTATTTTGTCACCTTTAAGAGGCATGCTTTCTTCTATGTTTATATCTGTGAATTTGATGTCCTTTCTACAGTTAATGGCAGCTTAGGACTGTGTAACAATTTAGGAAACAGTATGTTTATTTTTGTTAAGTAGGGCCACAATATCATAAGTCACTATAGTATATAGCATCTTACAGTTTAAATATAGAATGTAACTCTGTTCTTGGCGCTTAAATAAAATGAATGACCCCTACTTATATGGTGATTGAAGCACAGCTGTAGTTTCTAAAACTAATGTAGAGGGACTGGGGATTTAGCTCAGTGGTTAGAGTGTTTGCCTTGCGAGCACAAGGCCCTGAGTTCGATCCCTAGCACCAAAAAAAAAAAAAAAAAAAAAAATTAAAATTAAAAAAAAATAAAACGAATGTAGAGAAGAGTTTAGAAACATCTGTACTGGTTCTAGTGTAAATTTTTGTCATTCTACTTGTTTGATCTAAAAATTTTGTTTGCATTTCTTAAAACCACCTACTGCTTGATAACTATATTTCTAAAATCATAACTTTATCTGTAATTCTAAAGTAACACTTACTCTTAATCCCCATTTAACATATTTAGAATGAATTTCCAACAACCAGTATAATCCATTATGATCAGAGCAACATCCTCCATTTACTTTAATTTCTGTCCATTTCCATATCTACTTCTGTCTATCTTTAGCAAAGTGTTTGCACTTCCTCAATTGTGAAGCAACCATACCACTGCAAATTTTGTGTTCTTCGTTTATACAGTGTCTCATACAATTATTGGACATACTGTAACATCAATTGATTTTCTTAAATGAATGAGTAAACTGAATGGACAATTAAGGGTTGATTATTTACATGTACTAATAACATCAAACAAATGACTAATG
The DNA here is from genome assembly GCA_004026905.1 of Hystrix cristata. Taxonomy (NCBI): domain Eukaryota; kingdom Metazoa; phylum Chordata; class Mammalia; order Rodentia; family Hystricidae; genus Hystrix; species Hystrix cristata. The sequence goes on from PVJO010002021.1 coordinate 133,941, forward strand.
ACATTTCTAATAAGATCAATTTCACCTATACAGATATTTATAAGGATCAAATTTCTGCCCTTTCCTCTTTTATGCTATTTACCCTATATGCACATGAGTGTTAATACAAAAATTTGGGATTATTTTCCTCCAAAAGAAAGTTTTACTTTAGTTTTCCCCTTTCCAAAAATTATTTCATAATGCATTAGCTGTTCATATTTGTTTGACACACTAATAGCACTTAATGCAAGCCTTAGGAGAGTCAAATTTATCTCACAGAATGAGTTCTACACTCTTCAATACACTTTTCTCAATTATTTTCCCCTACTTATAAATTTTCTGCTACGATTTCTTTAAATAGATTTAAAAAAATTTCATGTGTGATAGCCTTGAATTTCCCCCTAACTCCGTGTAACCTTAGCATCATGTGGTAGCTTTTGCATGAAATTTCCTTGGGGTTTTATTTTTTTAAGGTTCCTCTAAATATTTCGTCATGTGGTACATTTTGTCCTCAAGTTCTGAAACCCTATCTTCATACTGGTCATTTCTACTGTTTATGAACTCAATAAAATGCCTTTTCTCTGGGATTCTGTTTGTCACCTTTTGTGAAGTTTATTTCTTTGGTAAATTTGTGATCCATGTGTTCAACAGATTTGGTCAGCTCTTCTAATTTCTTATTTCTTCTAATTTCTTCTTCCATGTACACACTGGTCGTTTTGTTAGTTCCATTATCTTTTGAGTTATGTCATTTTTGAGCTCATCAATTCCCATTGCTTCTTCTTTAATAATTTTGTGGAGTTTAGCTATATGGTATTTGTATACTCTCTGTCAGTGTTCCTTGGGTCTACTCTGGCAGACTTAGGATTCTCTGGGGGCATTTTTTTGCCTTGTTTTCAAAGTTACTATTTGGTTTTTGGTTCTGGTCAAGTAAAATTTGTTGCTGTTATGCAGATCTCTTTAGTGAGGCTTGGTTTTCCAGTGATGTGCTTTTGGCTTTATTTGTCAGTAGGTATTGTTTACCACTTCAACATATGCAATCAACTTGACTTGGGCCCTATTACTGTGTTGTAAGGCAGGAATTTCTACTGGTTATAATATCATCAATGGGTCTGATCATTCAGCTATTATACATGTTAAAACTCATTATTAAACTTTTGCCCTTTTATCACTGACCCTTACAGGCTGTACTATACTGTTTAGGCAGATAGGGTAGAGTTTGGAGAGAGAAGGAAAAGGAAGAGAAGGGAGAAGGAGATAGGGTAACTCAGGATGAGAGGGAGATAAGAGAAATATTAATAGGTAAAAATATTGATGGGGATCAGACTCTGTTGAATGTATTTTATACTTGGAATAAAGCCGTTAGTGTTGAGGGGGTTTAAGAGCATATTTGTGGGAGTGGACGTGCGATGCAGGGTGAGAAAGTGTATTTAGAGATTGAAAGGTGCTGTGTGGTTGTTGAAACTTGTTGATATACTTACTTTTAGTTTTATTTGAATCCTCTAAGCGTGATTCTGTTAAAGTCTAATCCAACATGACTAGGAATGATGCCATTAAAGTTAAAGCACTGACCTATTCTTATTTTCTTTTTCTTTTGTACATATGCAGGCATAAGATGTGTGTGTGTGTGTGTGTGTGTGTGTGTGTGAGTGTGAGTATATGTCACTTGAAAGGTGGAGAAGATGTGAGGGATGACAGGTTGACCAGTAAAATAAGGAAGAACAAAGAGAGTAGAATAGGGAGGAAAGAAGATTAAGAAGAGAAAGGAAAAGAAATATTGAGAGAGAAGAGCATTAAAGAAAAACTTGAAAAAACATAAAAAAGAAAGAAAGAGAAAAATAATATTGATATAATTCAAGAATTGAGAAAAAAGAAAAGAAAAAAAAGAATACCAAATTCTCTGGGATCTGAACGTGAAGGCACAGAATGGGTTGGCAAAGGCAGAGAAATTCCGGCAATATATTAGGCAGAAGCCGAAAGCATTTGAGTGTGGAAAGGTGTGCAGGACTTTGCTGACAGCAAGGGGAGCTGGAGTGATAGGTCATAGACAGAAGGCAACAGAATGCTTTTGTCAGGGAAAATATTTCATATCCTCCTTTTCCCAAATTAACCGAGGTGTTTGGATCTTGGGACAGATACAAAGGACTGCAACTACCCACAACCAAAACATGACCTGCCCAAAGTCGTGGTTTGCCCAAAGAGCCTGATAACCCTTCCCCCTCCCAGGCAGGCATTAAAGCAGCCTGCGTGCAGGGGGGAAATATGCTTTGGCTTTCTGCAAGTGGACTATGCCTCTAGCAGGAAGGGAATTTTGTGGACTCTCAGGACACTCTGCTTTCTGCGGCATAGTGGCACTAGTGGAAATTATGTGTGTTTCCTCACTTGTATGTCTGTTCTGGGTTTTCTCCATTTATTCTTTTCTAATTTCTCTGAATTTTCTGTCATTCATACTTTATATAAATATGTGTTGCTTCATATCAGTTATTGCTAATTTTCCTGCTCTTGAATTCCAGTTTAGTTCCTTTGTGGTATAAGAGTATATGTTGTATATTTTCTATTTCTGAAATTTATTAAGATGTAGTTTTTGAATACAGAATATGTTCTATGTTGGTGAATATTTCATGTGAACTTGGGGTAAATATGTGTTGTGCTGTTTTTGTTTAAATAGTTTATTGGTATTTGTTTATTGGTATTTGTTTGAGGTGCCTTAAATCTATACTGATATTCCACCCAAGGCTTGAGATTAAAGCACTGTAAACTGGCTGGAGAAGTGGGCGTGACCTGCTGGTCACAGTGTTCCAGGATTCATGTGTGTAACATTTCCCGGATCCCTGAGCATGGAACCAATCAGAATGTGCTAGTTCAGTTACTCTTAGAAGAACTGAAGCAGGTTTCTGGTAGGACAGCCTAGTCCTGGAGTTGCCTTGAGTTGGGGGAGATATAAAAAGACAGCCACCATTGGCCTCTGGGCCACTGTGTCCTCTCTTGCACAGTGATCTGCTCTCACTCTGTAGAGTGTACTTACTTTCCTACTTTAGTTGGTGTAAACTTGTTCTACAGAGCATATTTCTTTTCCTACCTGTAAATGTAAAGCCTTGTTGCCTTTTGCACTTGTGTTGACAAATTCTTGCTTAGGTTAGAACGCAGCCAGAAACCACCTCTAAAAGGAGGTGCTAGCACTCCAAAACCGGGTAACATGTCTGCTATGATCTGTTTCTGGTAGAAGGTTGTTGAAATCTCTAAGTCTACTAGTAGATACTTATTTTTACCTTAAAGTTCTATCACCTTTTCTTTCCTGTATCTCGGTGCTCTTTTGTTGGACACATAACACTGTAAGGACTGCTAAGACTTCTTGGAGAATTGACTCATTTATCATAATGTAATGTACCATTTTAGTCCTGATTATCTTTTATGTTCTAAGATCTCCTTAAAATTAATATAGTTACCCTTGCTTTATTTTCCTTAGGCTTAGTACAGCATATCTTTTAAAAACACTTACTTTTACTGTATTTTTTTCATCTAAAACGATTATTTTTAATCAATGTATAGATAGATTTTTCTTAATCCTCTCTGGAAATCTCTATATTTTAATTAGTTAATTTACACAATTGATTATAAAATTTGTTATGATAGTTGGATTAATATCTGCCATATTTTTACTGTATCTATTTTTTCATCTATGGTTCTCTAGCATTTTTGTTTTTAATTAAGCATCTTATAGGATTTAATTTTCTCTAATTGTTAGCATATTAGTTGGACTCTATTAGAGCTTGTCATAAAGCTATCAATATCCCTTTATAACTCATTCATGTCATCTTTCAAATAACATTTACCAACAGATACTATGAACAAATCTCAAATCTCTATCCCATCCCTTGTATAATTTCTGTCTTTCCATTTATTTATACATAGGTGATAATATGTTCACATAAAAACATAGATAAATGTAAATACACTGGCAAGCGTAATCACACGCATTACTGCTATTTAATTTTCAATAAATTGTTATGTTAATTCATCCAATAATAAGACAAACACCGAATACTATATATATATATACATATATATATGATTCAAAAAGTGACAAAAATACTATTTTTATTTTACCTTCATTTATTCCTTCTTTGTTGTTTTTCCTTCTAAATAAGATCTAAGTTTTGATCTTTCTCATTTTCCTTCTCTCTCTTTTTTTGGGGGAGTGGTGAGGATCAAACTCAGGGCCTTGCACTTCCTAGGCAAGTGCTCTACCACTGGGCTAAGTCCCCAACCCTCCTCCTTCTCTTTAAAGTGATTGTATTTTTGTTTCTTTCAAGACAAGTATACTGGAAATATTACTTCATTTTTGTTTGTCTGAGAAACTATTTTGTCTTCACTTTCTCTTCCTGCTTCTATCCTTTAAATAGTTGGATATTTCACCATATTCTCTTCTTTCTTACATTGTGTCTGAGAAGTCAGATGTAATTCTTTTCTCCCCTACAAGGAATATAATTATTTTGCTCTGGGTTTTTGGGGAAGGGTTCTTTATCTTTAATCTTCTGGTATCCCTAGATACGAAGGTTTTTTGTTTTGTTTTGACATTTATTCTTGTCAGTGTTCTGGAGTTTTCTAAATATTTGGTTTCAGGTATGACATAGTGTGAAAGGACTTTAGACATCTTTTCAAATACTTCTTTTTCTCTTTTCTAGAACACCCATTATGTGTATGCTGAATGTTGCAGTTGTTCAATACTTCTTGGATATTTCTGTCTCTATCTCCCTCTTTCCTTCTTTTTCTTTTATAAGCTTTATGCTATTCAGTTTTTCCTCTTTTTATTGATTTAACATCAAGAGCTTGTTTTCCCAGCCATATTCAGTCTACAAATAAACCCATCAAAGGCAGTTTTCAATTTCTGTTAGTGTTTTTTTTCTAGGTCCTTTTTAGTCCTTTCTTAGAATTTTAATCTTTTTATTTCTTCCATCTCTTCTTGTATTTTGTCCAGTTTATTTATTCAGGTGCTTAACATCTTAACCATAGATGTTTCAAATTTGTGGTAGGATAACTCCAAGATTCCTGCTGTGTATAGTTCTTCTGTCTTGTTAAACTGTTTTTTTTTTTGTGTGTGTGTAATATTGTATTGGTAAACAGATAAGATATCCGAAGTAAGCACAGTTGCTAAAATATATATCTTCTGTAATGATAGGTTTCAGGAAAAAGGGAGCACTTTAGCATCCTCTTAGTTAATTTTAGTCTTTTAGTGAGTCTATATGCTTCCACTATATACCTTTCATACTCAAATACACTGGAATTTGGTATTTTTCTTCTATAATGCCAGCTAGATTCTGATAAAACCCTAGCACCTTTGCTTCTTCTCCCTTCTAGGTTTTTCTTGATATACCTGCTTTTCTCCATACTAGCTATCCATACATTAGCTGTCATTTCTAAAAGGAGAGAAATTACTTTTATTTTCAAGACTGGTTTGGTATATCTGGGGACAATATTTTCCCTTTTCATGAAAGTTAATTTTTTTTTTTACTTTGTCAACTTAGATTCACTATAAACAAACAAAAATAGAAAAATTATTTTGATTTTTCTGTAGATAACAGAATCACTCAAAATATGTGAAGCTAAATATATAGATGTTAAATTTTACAATAAAATGCACAGGTAATAAAGCTATGATAATTTTGATAACAAGGATTCACATTGCTTGGGATTATTCCATATTCTTTGAATGTTAACTCTTTAATTCTTATAGCAACCTTATGAGGTTGATATTGTCTAAAATTTTAAATGATAATCTGTGATACAGCAAGGTTAAGATTAACTAATATCAAACAACTCTTAAGTCATGAACCCAAATTTTGAACACTAAGTGCAAAACTCAGAATTTTCCTTAAGCCTACTTGTAATGATACATGAAGCTGATTATTTGTATAAGACAAAGGAAAGGTACAAGAAAGAGAGGAATCTTTGTGTAAATTTGTCGAAGAGCCTGGGTTTTGAGGAAAGGATAGACAATATGATATAAAAAAGACAAGATAAGGTAAATCTTCACAGTTAGCTTGATATAGATGTCCCAGCTTCGACATTTGTTATCAATGATATCATTTTGGACAATTTATTTAGTCCCTTTGATTATGAATTACATATTCTTTATAATGAATAAAACTATAACAAGTCTTTTTTATGAAGGTAGAGCAAAAATTACAACATGTCATTTTTTAAATTTTTTGGGTGTCAACAATAAATTCAAATATTTGAGGTCTTCTGGTTTAGTATATCTTTACTGTCTTCTATGGAAAGCAATTTGAAAACATGCACCTTTTAGGAATGTGTATCTCAGTTGGGCATAGTGGTGCAGACCTGTACATCACTCCAGAACTTGGAAGGCTGCCACAGGAAGATTGTGAGTCTGAGACTAGGCTGGAAGTGTATATGTTCTTGGCCAGTCTGAACTATAACATCAAAAAAAAAGTACTTTTTATAAGTAGAATAATTAGATAATTTCACTTCTTGAACTCTAATTTGAGACAATATTAAATATGTTAAATCTGGTATAACATCAGTAACAGCTTCTATGGTCATAAGTACACATTGCAAATATTGACAAATTGAATAGTTAACTAGATGATAATTTTTGATGGAGCACTATTCACGAAATCATTTTTAGAATATTAAATATTACCATTAAAATGTTTAAAGCATTAAAGCATGTGATCATAATTAAGTGTAACAGGTAAATAAAAATAAAATTGAAAGCATAGAAATGTCTGGAAAGAAAGGAAAATATTGGTATTACCAAAAAGGAAAAAAAGAACTAATGCCTTAATGCCTCCATCCTCTCTCTGATTACCCATTCACAGAAGATACCCTTAAAATATTTTCCAAATGATTATGTTCATATTTATCTCCCTCAATCATTTTTCATTGAAATACAGTTATTATGAATTCAATTCTGTGCCATTCTAAATTATTACCAAAAGCAATTAAAGAATGAGAATTCTACATTATCAACCATACTTATAAAAGCATCATAAATATAATTATGTACTGTTTAGATATAATTAGTTACAGTTGTAACTTCTTAAATAGCTATAACTATTCTCAAATTTTATTGTGATACATTAACTTTGGTTAGTGTATCACAATAAAGAATTTACATTTTGCTTAACTAATCTGAATAGTAGATTTAATTATTTTCTGAGTATATGTAAATATCAATAACTTTTTGTTTTTTTCTTGATAACTATAATTCTTCTCATATCAAAAGACAATTTTATGTATAGCAATGTTACATAAGGAGTATAGTTAATAATTTTTTATATTTTAGTATATACACGTTAGATACCAAGAAAAAAAATCACAAATCATCAATCTAGAAAATATCAGTTCTTACATGACAGTCTCAGTAAAAAGTATTAATAACTATTCAATATATTTATTAAAAGTTTATTTGCAAGATTTGTTTGAAGAAACAAAACATACACTAGTCAAAAAATATCTCAAGTACTCATACAATGGAAGAATTGATTTTACAATATTAGAGATGGCCATATGTTAATGTTAGATTTAAAGTAGTCTATTGACAGACTTCAGAACAATGCAAGGAAAACAAACATTGATTTTGCAAAATTAAAGAAAATTTCCTTCAACCAAATTAATACTGCAGAATTTTTATTTCATGTTATTAAATGGAAATATGAAAAAATACAAATTAGAGATGAAAAACAAAGCATCAGTGTTATTGGATGATTGCTTAATTCATATATGCATTCTTTGATTCAGGCAACAAACCTGTACTGAGCTTTTGGTTTTTCATGATACAGTTTTATAATTAGAGAATATAGTGAAAAATAAGAAAAGCAAATTTGCAATCCTAGTGGAAATAAACTTCTAGAAGGAGAAAAAGACAAACTATTGTATATATGGTATAATTTCAGATGTTATTAAGTTTTGTGCCAGGAAATAAAGTATATAAGAAGATCAAGAATTGTAAGTGATTTAGCAATTAGGAAAGTCAAGGAGTACCTCTGGGTATCTAAAAAATGAACTATGTAAACATCTGGAGAACGCACATCCCAAGAATAGGAAAACAAAAGACACTATCCTTTCTATTTCTAGAAGTTGCAATTTAAACATGCTCACGCAAAATGTGCTCAATTTTAATCAATATCATTCCTCTTCTCTCAGCAAACATAATAGAAACACTTTAACGCTTACTGTTTTACATTATTTCTAATTTGGAATATAGTAGTGTTTCATTAAAATGTAAAAATTAATCAATATTTTATTTTTCTTCTTGCATTTTGCACTTTTTCCTGTAAGTTATAATACTAGATTCTTGAAGAGTGGATTTCTGTGAAACTCATTTGTGAATTTATTTTACTGGCAGTGGAGTCAATTCTTTCTTCAGTCTTTTTAAGTGCTCCAGGCTCTCTCTAATGAAATAATTTTAATTGTCCATTTACTTTCAGAGCCAACCCTAAGAGGAGCATTGGGGAATATGATCTGGTTAAGAGCTTATTGATTCAATCTAGGTTAATTGTTTTCTAAAACTTATTTTATTGTGGTAAGAATATGTAGTATGAGATATGCCTTCATTTTAAGTATGCAGCACACTATCGTTGACTAGAAATGCAGTATTATATACTAAGTATTTAAAACTTATCCATCTGCATTAGCTCAAACTTTATGCCCATTGATTAGTAATTGCCAAGTTCTTCTGTCTTCAACCATTAGCAATCACTTGTCTACTCTTTATTTCTGTGTTTTGCTATTTTGAAAAAGTGGTATTTGTGGAACCACATAGTATTTCTTTATGTAACTGACTTATTTCACTGAATATAACATATTTAAAGTCTATGCAAGTTGTTCCATGTTGCAGAATTTCCTTCAACTTTATGACAGAAATATTGCACCTCTCTCTCTCTCTCTCTGTCTGTCTCTCTCTGACTCTCTGTCTCTGTCTCTCTCTGTGTCTTATCTGTCTGTTGAGGGATACTTAGTTTCTACATTGTAGTTGCTATGAGTCGCATTGTAAAGAACCTGGGAAGGGCTAACATATTTGAAATCCCAATTTCAACTTACCACAATCACTTACCCCTGTCCATTTTACAGGGGTCTACAGATTGAAACAATCCTTATTAAAATAACAGAGGCACTTTTACAGACACAGAAAAAAGAAGTCTAAAATTCATAGATCCACTAAAGATCACTAAAAACCAAGTCAGTCTTGAGAAAGAAGAGCAAAGTTGGAGGCACCTTATTTTCTGACTTCAGAATGTATTACAATGGTACAGCAATCAAAACATTAAGGTTAATTCTTGAGAACATGGCTGGTCCTTGACAGTCATTTGATTGTGAAGATGGATAGACTGAAGTTCTTAGAATGTTGTTACACTATACAATCATGACATAGATGCCCTCTACAAATAACAGCATAAAATAAGATGTCAAAAGTGAAACAATAAAAATAAATCCAAGTACAGTATATATTAAAATCATCAAATATGTGTATTTTTTGGACTCATTCATATTCTTTATAAAAATAAATTTAAGAATTAAGATATATTAAAGTTGTATATAAAAAGATATAATCTACATCAATATATTTAGTTAAGGTTAAATAGAAACTTCCAAATCTGAAAAAAATACGGCAGAAAACTAATGCAGAATTGTAAATATCCTTTGAAGGGCACTTTTTGAAGATATTTTGAAACCATTAATTTCATCTTAAGAAAATATTTTAAGGTGTAGGCTTATATTTATGACAAATACTTATAAATAGAACTAAAAATATCTTCAGTAGAATGATATTCTTACAAATCAATTTCCAAAGTAAGTCTTGGAAAATATTGATAAGAGAGTCTAAAAAATGCTAAAAATATCTATATTTATTGCTGAGTTTTACTTTTTCTTTCCATATTTTTAAATTATGGTATTTAGATACAAGTCACTAATAAGAAAATCAGTAATTTTCAGAAAGAACTCAAAACAAAAATTTCATTTGAAAAATCTCAGATCTTAAAATCCCCATTCTTTTTGATACTCACAAAAAGAGTGTAAGGATTAAACTAGAAATTTAATATTTACTCTGTATTCTATGAGCTAATCAACTAATGAATTTCATCATTCTAATTCATTCCTCTGTTTTATACTAGTGCAAAGGAACAAGAAAAACTATCTACCCACTTCACATATACATAAGGTAAATACTCCTAGCCCATGTAAATGAAGGGAAAAATGATTAAATCTTATTTATAATTCAGATCTTCTTCTCTTAAAAAAAATCTCAATTCTATAAGAACCAACGAATGTTAATAAAAATATAATCTCCTGAAATAAAATTTTCCTAAATCCAAATTTGAGATTTTAATATTTTATGAAGAAAACAAAAAAGCATTGTGATATTATTCAATTTCCATGTTAAGCAAAATCTAATTTTAATTGTAAACATATGTTTGAACAACTTCATGCTGTTTCAGAAGAATGACTCATACTGCCTAAAACACTAATGGCATAATAGGGTAGTTCATTTTCCAGTCAAGTACAAACTTTTACTATCAAGCAGATAGGATGTAAATAAGTTTAAGCCTGGAAACCTGGCTAAATCATATTTCACAATTAATTAGTAATTTTTAGAATCTCAGTTAAATCCTGGATGCCACATAGTAAAAGGGAGAGATAATGACTGACAGAGCAGATAAAAACATGGGTGTGCATAATTTGGCTCTCACCTGATTTAAATGCTTAAATCAGAAATTGAACATCAAAATAAGCCTTGTAATAACGTGTGTCCATCATTCTCACAGCTAGTGTAACATCATTAGATTTTACCACAGCATGAAAACTGGTATTGTTTCATTAACTTTAACATTTGTTTTAGTCAAAGTGCACACTTCTCCAAGTTGAAATATTGTTGTTGACTTCAGAGCATACAAGTTTTTATAGTATGGTGCAGTCATTTTTTCTGTTTTTCATTCTTTGCTACCTTTTGCTTTTGAATATTTTTAGGATGAATTTGGGTCATCACCAAAAATCTAACAGCACAGGAGTTTTGATAATAACTGCTTGATGAGATACAATGCTGAGAACCTTAAACTCATCTTACTAAATTTCTTTATTGTTTAGCATAAACTGGAGATTCAAGGGGCTTTAGTTTTAATCTCGGTTACACAATACTTCTTAGTGAGTCCACTTTAAAACCTGGATGTTATACCCCAGATTTATCTGATTTCTTCTTTTTTTAATCTCAAAGCGGTTTCATTATGTCTTTCACAAAATCAAAACTTAATCAGCTAAACATATTGGAATTGCAGTCTTTTTATGGAAGTACATTATAATTTATTCCTTCACTATATTTTTACTCCCACATTGGGGAAGCAGACTGTACTCGTCAGTGTCAGAAGATCTTTCATTATATGCTCCTTGTGGCTGATGTGAGAATCAGGTCAGTTGTTTTACATCGTCAGTCCATCCAAAGATGAATCCGTCATGTTTTTATTGACTGGATGAAGGAAAGAAAGACTTGGATTTATAAGTCTTCAAATTATACCAACTTAGATTAGGTTAGAAAAACTTAAATAGACAAAGAAGAAAATGAAAAATTACTAAGATCGAGATTCCATAAAAATATTAATGTGCCAGTAAAACCCAATAATTAATGTGACACCCCAAACTCAAAAATAGCAATATTAAGAGAAAACATTAGTAAAGGGGAACTGGCTATGAACAAGCATAAGAGATATTTTTGAATTTAAGGATTGTGGTTTTGGTTTTTTGTTTTTTTTTTTTTTTGAAACAAGGTCTCGCTATGTAGTCTAGGCTGTCCTTGAACTCACAGCGTAGCCCACACTGACCTTGAATTTGCGTCGATCCCCCTGCCTTAGCCTCCCAAGTGCTGAGATTACAGGTGTGTGCCACTACACGTGGCAGGATTATATTTTTTAAGGCTTTTTTAATCATCATTTTCTTATATCACCTTTAATATTTTTTTCTGTATTATGATAAATGACTGCAATACTTCAAAATTCAGTGCGAAGTTATCCTTTAATATTGTTGAAACTTGTAAACAGCTACATTTTAACATTTATGGGACTATGTTTGCTTGTGAATGTCTTTTCATAAATTGCCTAATGTATGTGAGTACTTAGAATAATTTTTCTGGGATTCAGAAGGCGTATCATAGGAGGCAGGTTGTATACATATTTAAATGTATCAAAACTATCCACTTCTGAAAAGCACATATAAAAATGAAAGTAATGAAAACATAGCAGACAATATGTTTTAGAGATTGTAACACATTTTATTATCTCCCTTATAAAGATTTGCTGAAACACATCTGTAAGAAAAATAATTTATAGGAATAATCTACTTGTCCCCTCCAAATAGAATAAATTAGCACTTTTTTCTTCAGATAATAATAGCCTGATTTGCCAAATTGCTGTCTCTGAATATTCAGGGAAGGCAAAAAATCATCTTATAATAGCTATAGTTTAATGGCAGTGGGATGTTTATTCAAGAAAACATTCTGAATTCTTGAATGTCTTGGAATATGTTCTGCCAGAAGCCAGCCCTCCAGTAGGGCTTTGTCTATAATTCATTAATTTAAGAAGTGATTCCAGGAAGCATAGTGAAGAAATGGGAGAAGTGAGGTCAGGAAAAAGGAAAGCACACAGACATCGTTGATGAGCAGGTTAATATTGTGGGAAATTTACAGTGAATCTTGCTTTGGTCCCTTATGTGTAGCATAAATTATAATTATCCCACTGCAGCATGAAGAGTTCAGGGTATTTATCTATAGATCCTATCCTTTATGTTGTAATCTAGGGGTATTGCTTGCTCGAAACAGACTTCAACAGAAGAAAAGAGGTGAAGAAATTGGAGGTGGGGAACAGTCTATGCCTAAAAACTGTCTATAAGTGCAAGTGAACTGAGATCTAGGTCCAGGGTATGTACATGGATAAAAACATGAGCAAGGTTCGCACATAAACTTTCTTTATGCTATGATATGTGAGGAAAGATCACTAGGTATGTGTCTCTGAATGTATTTAAGAGACAACCATTTTCATAATTATTTCTATGTAAACCAGAATTAAACAATATAGTTAAATTTGCCAAATGGCAACATGTTCATAGAATACCCCATAATATAGTTCCTAATTGAGACCGGTATAAAATGTCAAATTCAGGTATCTGAGCCTAATGATGAGTTAGAGAGAGTTTCTAAGTTTAATTTCTATGACATTTACTCTTACCATTTTTTTCTAATTTCTTATACATCAGGAAACAAAAGAAGTCAGCAATGAGGAAATGTATTTGGGGTCATGTATTTTGTAGCATTTGTTTGTCATTACATCTTATAAAATGCTGACAGTATCCAATTTAAGGACATGACAAAGTATGAAAACAAAATCATAACATTTTATCATTGACTATCTGAATATCATAACATTTTATTATTGACTATCTGAATATAATTAAAGTTAATTTTATGGATTTAATTTCCTCTTTTTTCTCCTTTCCTACCTCCCTCATTTCCTTTCTTTTTTCCTTTGACAGTCCTTTTATCTCCTTGTGTCTCTGTACATCCATCCGTACATACATATATCTGTTCAGGTACACACCCATTTAGATCATCTATTCAAGCATTTCTTTCTTTTTTGATATTTACACCTTGAACTTACTCTTTCCAAAAGCATTAAGTTTTCAATAATATTTCATTTTTATTCAATCATTGTGACAATAGAACAAAATATACATGCTGCAGGAATTAAAATACCAAGAAAAAAATGGCACGAAGACAAGCAAAATTATTCATTTAATGGATAAATATAGAATCGTGTAAATACACTTAACAAAATATAATTACCTGCAAAACTGCAAGTGATGAGATTATACATGTTTGTTACATATGAATGAAACTATGGAGGAAATATTTAAACAAAACCATTGTGTCGAATGTAACATCATTCATTGGAAATAGGTTCTTAGTGTACAAAATTAAATCTTGTTAGAGACCCTGAAACAAGAAGCAGCTCACTAAATAAATGGATTTCTCATTTATTCTGGATGTATAGTTGTTATTAGTGCACATTAATCCTGTGAGGCAGACAGATTGACATAGCAGGTATCTGTGGAATATCATTTGGCATTCAGCCTCATAAAACAATTAAAATAACAGCAAATATAATATACAGACTACTAGATTGGATAAATCATTAGTTTCTCTGACATAGTTGTTATATTTTTTTCATACTCGAGAATTTCACTTTACCTCCAGCACAATTCCTCTGGTATCATTTATGCAGTATCAGCTAGGTAAAGCCTCGGTTATAGGAATCCACAGACAATAAATCAAGACAACAAATTGGCGAATACAAGACAACATTTTCATATTTGAGATTGTGGTCAAAAATACATTATTAGTACCTTTTTGATAACAAGATTTTTGGAGGGATGTGCTGGGGCTTGAACTCAGGGCCTTGCACTTGCTAGACAAGTGCTCTACCATTTGAGCTAAATCCCCAGCCCTGATAACAAGATTTTGTGTGTTGTGCGAATCATAATTATGTAGGTTGATTTAAATATTGTTTTCTCTAAGCTATTCAGATGACTACAAAGTTAGACCTCCTATTAAACAAAAATAACAAATATTATCATTAAAGCTTCATAAGATTGAAATTAATCAGTACATTTGGCAAATATGGTCATCATATGTCTACTAGAATATAGACTATTGCTCTTGTCTATGTTTATGTCAAGTAGGAATGACAACAAATATTTTATCTATTTTCCAAGAAGTGTTCCTCTTAACTGTTTTTAGATTACACAAAAAGAGAGTAGTTAATTATAGCATAAAATGAATGAATTTATTTTAAATTTAGCTTAAAATAGATACAGTATCGACAGCAATGTACGCTCCTGACTCTTTCTTTGAACTTTTGTACAGAATGTGAATGAGCACCACATAAACCACATTTAATTATGTATTTTTAAATAAATATCAGAATGTATCCATTATTTGTGATTCCCCTAATTATATTCTGCATCCTAGAATAATACTATGCATGAATCAAAATAAATGAATTCATGACAAAACATACAGTATTAGGATGACTAGCTCTAGGTGTTCTGACAGTGTAATAGGTGACCTTGCATCTGAAAGATTGCAAATTGAGATTTATTTGAATTAATAGATTTACAAAAAATTATGTGGGTTTTCTTACACGAATGAAACACTAAAAAGAATTAAGAATAATAGTATGCTGTTGCAGGGGTGGATTAATTATTTTATGGAGTAAGTTTTCATTTAGAATTATTCTTGATTATTTAGCAGCGTGTAATGTTAAGCAACACTGTAATAAGTATCTTTTGATTATCATTTCTTAAAAATAGATGTTTTATCAAATTCTCACTAATAATATAATTGGATTGGTTTACAATGTATGTTTCAATTTTTTTTAAACATGAAAATTCATCCCATTAAGTTTACCATTTCTATTATTTAATCATTTATTTTATAACTACTCCAAAAAATGTATTATTTAAGTTCCAAGAATGTTCAGACTACCGCAAGAAACAGTGTTGTGATAATTTCAATAAGTACATTTGAAAACATATAAATGCGTAATTTTCTCTTTTATATTTTAGCATTTATTAATAGGTACATGGATATTCTGACAAGTTGAGGAATTTGTCAATATCATATATTCTATATGGTTAAAAGGAACATTTGCTTATATTTTTTCTCACCAACTTTGAAATCCTTTTTCTACTATACTCATGACTGTTACATAAATAATCTGATGCTAATTATATCTTGCTATTCAATACACATTAAGTGGAAATACTATGCAATGTTCAAGAGTGCATAACATTTCAAATGAAAAATCTAATAAATATATAATGAAAATATATCACTAGGTAAAACTGAAGAAAAGAGTATTTCAGGTTGCATTGTAGAGGTAAATGCTTGGGTATATCAATGTGACATAAAAAGCGTTCAGTGAGGTCAAACTAAAGAGATCCCGTGTGATTAGAACACTGAGTATGTGTGTGTTTTCACATATCAGAGTAAGGGGGATAAAGGAGAGGTGATATTTGTTTCATATTCAAGGAGTTGTAAAGAAAAGACCCTGTTTTGCAGGAAAATGATAATAAACTAGGTCAGATTGACACTGCTGAGATCTCAATCTTGTACATTTGAAAACATATAAATGCATATAAATGCAGAAGGGAAAATACCTGAGGAATTATGCTAGCATATTTCTCACTAGCCTTTCAATTGGCCTTCGAATGATTACAGTATTTGCATGTCATAATAAATGTTGATTTCAGAGTGCCATATAATATGATGTTTTCCTAATTTAAGGAAAATGTAATGAAATATATTAATAATAAGGCTGTGCCCATAATAAGCCAATCTCTTCTTAATATAAAATAAACAACAAAAAGGCTAAACCCAAGCCTCCACTTGATATCATAATTGGAGGTTAAATTCTTTCATATAACCCATGTTTATTGAAAGAACTTAGAGAATACTGGAATGGATTTTAAAGTATTGTGCTGTCATAAGGATATTTACATTTAAAATGTCAATATTCACATATTTTCCCCCAGCAAAATAAGACTTTAGCAAAGACATTCATTTTTCTGATTGCCACACCTTAACATAAATTTTTACCCAGAGTGTGTAAGTGTGCACACAGAATTTAAATAAATTGCCACTATTTCATCCAAAATTTGTTGATCACATATGATACTCTGTGCTGACTACACAGAGTCAGAATGCAGAATTTAAAATGTATATTTGGGGTTTCTCATATAAGAAAAACCATCTGAAGCAACAAGCTATATCATGTACAGGTACAAATCCCCTTGATGAATGTTATCATTATGTATATCCAAAATGTACCATTAAAATAAAATTTAAAAAAAATGCGATGTTTAAACTTGTGTGTTTGATTTATTTCACTTAACTTTGTGGTCTCAAGGTGCATCAGTTTACCTGCACGTGCTTCAGGTTTATCCTATTTTATGGCAGAGTAGTCCATTGTGTCTAAGTACTACATTTTCTTCATCCATTCATCTGTTAATGGGCATATAGGCTGTTTCCAAGATTTAGCTTTTACAAATTGTGTTACCATGGACATGGGTATGCATGTATCACTGTAATAATTATGACCTTAATTCTTTCAGAGAGAATTTTAGAAGGGGAATAAATGCGACAAGTGGAAAATCTAAATCTATTTTTGGATTTTTGAGGAATCTCCATCCTAATCTCCATAGTAGTTCTACTAGCTTATATCTCCTCCCAGCCATTTAGAAGTGTTCCTTTTTTCTCAAAGACACACTAGAATTTATTATTTGATTTTTTGATGATAGCCATTCTTTCTGGAGAAAGATCGTATCTCAGTGTTGTTTTAATTGGTACTTTTCTGAAGTTCAGCAATATTGAACATTTTTTCATGTATTTATTGGTCATCTACTTCTGAGAAGTGTCTATTCATTTTCATTACCTATTTTTGAGGGTCTTTTATTTTGGGGGCTTCTAATATTGTGTCCTTTGTATGTTCTACAATACATGTCATCATTATGCATTGAAAGCATGTTGTAGTGCACAGAAATAAACAAAACACACACTAAATAAATAAATACCCTAAAATAGTACAACAATTTCTATTTTTCTATGGCAATCACAATTGTGGTGGAATTATATTGTGGTTAACTCGCACAGGAAAGCGCAGCTGGACTGAGTTGGTGTGGTTCTGGACATAGAAGATCCACCTGAAGGTTACTGCTAACACAACATAAAGGAGAACAGAATCAGAAGATGGGGGCCGGCTGTTTCCCAGGAGAAGCTCTGTTGCAGCTGGTGTCCACGGGGAACTCAGCTGTTCTTGTCACAGAAGAAGCTCTGGGCCTTACGGTTGTGAAGGTTGGCTGCTGTTTGCTTCAGGGGAGCGCTGATCTTCATATCCGCTGCGAGTATCATATCCTGGTTCCAGTACAAATTTCTTCATCCTTTTAGTGCAGACATGAACATACATGGGACACTGCTGCAGGCTCCCAGCCCTTGATTGGATCTTTTGGGTCTCCAGTGCAAAGGCAGATGTTCTGCACTCTTCCTGATTTTGGCTTGTGTGTGAATGTTGTAGCTTGTAAACATCCTGTATGAAATCTGCTCTCTTACAAACGATTGACTGTAGAAGAGTAACTAAGACAACCATTCTTATATACAGTGCAGTAAAACAAGGCCAGCTATGTGACTGAATTTTGTCTTCATAGTTAATTATACAGATAATATACTGTAATTTTAACAGGTGTGGACAGACACACACACTTTAATTTTGTCAACAAGTAGAACTCTTTATTATTCTTGAATAGTACTAATATTATCTTTTACTTAATGGTATACCTGAAGCATACATAGTGGTAATTTTCCAAGTATAATGGAATAACTTGTGTGTTTTCAGTCTTGGTCTAGCTTCTGTGCTCTTAAACACTGCACCGTGGTAGATCTAGGGAAATACTGCAAAACAAGTACTCAACTCCTTAGTTTGACTTTCAGCATGCATACCAAACTGGAAAGAGTCCTGTCAGTGAATGGTACTGGATAGCCTCACACAGAGGAAAGAATTTGGACTTGACTATGGTTTGAATGTTTGTTTCTCAAAATCCGTATGTTAAACTCCTAACCACCGAGGAGATTGTATAAGTCAGTGGTGCCTTTGGGAACTGATTATTTCATAAGAGTGGGAAAAACATTCAACATAATGTTAACTTTTGTTTTAATATACATTGAATTTCTGGTGTTGGGTATTTTTTTTTCTATACTTAATTTATTAAGCATTTTTATCATGAAGGAATATTGAATTTTCTCAAATGTGTTTGATGGATCTATTGGAATGATTGTATAGTTATTATCCTTCCCTCAGTTGATGTAGTGCATCATGTTATTGATTTTCATTTATTTTTTGTTATATAAAAACAGATATATTTGGCTTATGGTTCAGAAGGGCAGGAAGATGAGTATTGGGCCAACATCTCTATTTTCAAAAAAATCTATACACACACACACACACACACACACACGTGTGTGTGTGTGTATATATATATATATATATAGAGAGAGAGAGAGAGAGAGAGAGAGAGAGAGAGAGAGTAATGTACGACTTGGTGAAATATAGTTAATAGTTTATTTTAATATTTTGTTTATATTTTAAATTTCAGCATATTTAGGATCACTGATTTAAAGCTCTTGTATTAGAAGTCCAATATATGCATCCCTTCCATCATGTTTTATTCATTTATTTATTTTTATTGTGTTCTGAACTGAACAGAGGGCCTCATTCATGTGAGGCAAAAGATATACCAACAAGGTACATCTGTAGCCCTCCACAGTTACATTTTCTGTTTAACAAATCTGCCCCTCCCCAAGGATGGGCTATAGCTTCTTCTTCTTTTTTTTTTTTTTTTGGCATGTCCCAAAAGTGTTCGATAAATACAAAACATTTTAAATTCATTCTCACACATTTCCCAATAGTCTTTGTTGTTGTAGCTGTTTTTTTAAAATTATTTTTCTTCTTTGTTTAGTAATGTTACTGAAGTAATTATCTACATTTTATATTCTTTTTAGTGTATAGTCACATTTTTTATGTTCTGTATTTAAAACTTCTTTTTAATCTAGCTTTCTTAGATCATGCCTAATTTAGTACAGCTTTTGGTCAATTACTAATTAGAAGATATGGTTAGATGCCTTGATGCATAATATTTATAAAAAGAGAGAGGGCAGAGAGAGGGGGAGGAGGAAATTATAACTCAATTTTCTTGGAATTTATAATCTGCAGTAGCTTTTATTTTAGCTTGTGTGGGGCTTCAATGGCAGTCAAAATCATGTTTATGTTGGTTTCTACATGTCTAGCAATATTTGGAAGCATTTCAACTCACTTATAATAATCTAGTCACCAGATCTTCAGTTTATATTTTTGACCAGACGCTTGTTTGCCTCAGTTGAATTCACAGCATTAGGCAGATATAATATTAGCTATTTCTGGTAATCACTTTTGTTTTTAATAACTTTCTGGTGATAGGGTTTTTATCAGACAGTTGATATCAAATAAGATCAATAGCCACAAGGGTGGGAAAAGCAATTTCTAAGAAGCTAATTATATAATAAAAATATTGGTAATTTTCTGAGGATAGGCTTTTGGCCAGTCTTAAAAAGACGTCCCTCCCTTCTGTTGGCCGTGTCTTGGTTTTTCATGCTACTGCACCACAGAGTTGGAGCATGAAGGTAGGAAAAAGCTTATGTAAAAATTTTGACTGCTGTTTTTACAAGATTTAATAGTTTTTTTTTTTTTTTTTTTTTTTTTTCT